>RJWM01048829.1:0-11343 GCA_004363535.1 Dasyprocta punctata
TAACTTCTTTATTTCTGTCATATTTCTGACATATCCAGAGCAGCATTAATGCTACATCTTTCTCTTTTTCTTTTATTACTTTTAGTCTTAGGCATACCCATGTGAGGAACCAAGGAATAGATAATTACACCCTAGTTTGTGTCAGCAGAGATATAAAAAATATTGTAGATTTTGGTAAAAATCAAAAAGACCTAGTGGAAATTGAAGAAACATAAAAGAAGATAAGTTTTTAAATGTCAGAAACTACCTGCTAAACCATACTGAATTTGTTATTCATAGAAATTTTGTTTTTCCAATCATCTCAAAATATGGACACTCAGTTCAAAATAAATTACTTTAATGGAGTTGTTTGCCATACTATGAGGCAAGGACAGACACAAGCCAGGGTTACATAGCACACACTGGAAAGCATTCAAACTCAAAAAAATACAACATACAAACTCAAAAAAAGAAAAAGTAAGATCACAATACTTACTGCAAATCCTACTCCTGTCTTGACACAGTCCCCTAGATGATCAGCACAGATACCTTCAGCTGCAAGGCATGGGAAAGTTTCTCCATTTCTCTTTGTAAGAAGCAGAATACAGTGAAACAGTTGGTGCCTCCAAAGAACTCAAAGTTGTATTGTGAAAGGCAGAAGAGCTATCAGTTCAGAATCTAAAACATAGATGTACAGATACATATTTGTTCACAGCTCCTAAGAAATGGATGTGAATTCTAATTTTAAAATACCATGTAGAGGACCTTGAGAGAACTCCCCAAACAAAAGGTCCAAATTAGAGACAAGCAGATGAAATTGCCTCACTATATTTGACTCTTGGGGCAAGAACTCCCCACTGAAGCAGGCGTAAGAGGGTTTACTCCTGGAGGAGTAATATTAAAGCCAAAAGGCAGTTATTACAAACATTTTGGTTCACAAAACTCCTTATCTTCTGAATTTCCTTTGGGAAAATATGATTTAGTGTTCATAATAAACCAAGCTGAAGGTTAAAGATGATAACAAAAAATCTTCTGCTTCTTGAAGTCCTACACTATTTTAGGAACACTCTAATATCCTCACTCTGTGTAGACAAAGGAACATGTATCTCATCATCACCACTGGACCCAGGGAATGAAGTACACTTTCTGTAAATCTCAGTTTTTGCTCAAATGCTATGGTATCAGCATTCTACTCACTGAAAAGTCTCACAGTATCATAAAAAAATTCAATATTTGTTTTCCACTCAACATTTTATAAAAATTGATCCCAAATTTATTCCTTACATTTCCAGCTCCATTTCTTCAATGCCTGGTAGAAAATAAACACTATGTGTCCATTACTGAAATGAAGATGTGTGAATATTCACAAATGTAGTTAACTGGTCTATTACGTTACATTCATCCATACTTGCAACAGCTACTTGTATGTATCAGTCATAGGAGATATTTGGACTTCAGAAATGTTTCCTGGAGATCAAGTTGATTATCCATTTCCCTGATCATAATACTGTTTTTGACCTGCTTGTTTTCATAGAAGTCAAGGGTTGACAAAATGTTCCTAATTCCCAAATCAAAAGATTGTCATTGGCAGCTTCCTCTTTCACTATACACACAGAGACAGGAAAATGTCAAAACTCTGCAAGATTTCTCATTTGATGAAGCTGTATAAGGAATGATGTCTCTTACAATTAATAAATGACATTTTTACTTCCTCAGGAACAGGCAGTATTTTCTAGCAGTCTTTCATTTATATCTTCTTCCCCTCCAGTGTTTTTCATGCCTTCTGAATCCTACTCAAAAAGTGCTCCTGCAATAGCTTATAGTGAATAACACAAAGCACTCACATATGCAGACAAAATCAAACTGAACAACAGGTAAATAAAGTTATTGAATATCTCAGACAAAATAATTTCCAATAGGCTGTTCATGCGCAAAGAAGGTCAAACTCAGCAATAATCAGAGAGAGACATACTAAATCCTCTATAGGATTCCATTGCATATAAGCATATGGGTAAAAGTATTTTTCAGGATGCTATTTGAAGACAATAATGGATGTTAACTGGGCTTAGGCATTTTAACTATTTAAACAATGTGACATTAAAATTAAACACTGAAAATACTTTTTGCTATGGGCCATGCATTCCAATGTCAGATTTATGCCCTCAAAATATTTTATTGAATATACTTTACCGATGTAATCATATATACTTATGGTATACATTATCTTTTAGGGTATATATATAATTACTACAATCAAGTTAAAGAACACACTCATCATCTTACATAATTGTGGTAATTCTTAATTTCCTTTGCTTGGAAATATTTTATTATAGCTTACATTAAAAATATCCTAAAAAAACAATATGCTTAACATTTCAGTCCTAGAGAGATTAAAAGAGTTCAGTGAACAATACTTTAGAAAATTTCTTGATATTTCTGTGTATTAATACATTTTTAAAATAAAAAGTTAGCAATGTTATATACAGTGTTTTGTAATCTGCTACTTCACTTAATGGAGTGTAGTGTACATGTTTTAACCTCAGTAAATTCATGTTGACATCATGATCTCTTAAGGATATAATAAATCTTTTTTCCTTGCCCTTATTCTCCTCCACATGCATTTCTCATGCTCTCTGCCCCCTTATTCACTTAATTATATCAATAATAATCTCCCTTCTACTTTCAGGTTCTCTTTTTCAGACTCCATGTATTAGGGAAAATCAGTGATACTTTTCTTTGTGAGTCTGGATTATTTCACTTAGCATGATGAGCTCTGTATCTATCCATTTTCCTGAAAATGACATAATTTAATTTTTCTTAATGATTGAATAAGACTTTATTGTGTATGTGAATTGCATCTTCTTTATCCATTCATTTGCTGATAGGCACCTTTGTTGGCTGTGTGCCTTATCTACTGTGTGACATAATAAACATGAGTATGCAGGTATCTCTGCATGGACTCTTTGGGTATATACTAAAGATGGTATAGCCAGGTCATATGGGAGTTCTATTATTGGTTTTCCGCAGAACCTCCATACTAATTTGCATAGCAACTTTCTGGTTGTAGTAATTTATATTCCTGTTAACACTGTAGGAAGGTTCTTTCTTCTCGTGTGCTTGCCAGCATTTATTATTTTCTGTATTCTTGATAATAGCTATTTGGATTTGAGTGAGATGGAATCTCAAGGTAGTTTCTACTTGCAATTCCCTAATATTTAAATATGTTGGACACTGTTTTTATATACTTCTTTGAATGTTTTCCCAAGATTTATGGATTACTGCTGCTGTGCTACTATAAACATGGGTGCAGACTCCCTCACCCCAAATTCAAAGATCAAATCAAAAAATGGGCATTCGAGGTGAATGTACACTTCTCAGATAAAGAAATACAAATGGAAAATAAATATATGAAAAAATGTTCAACATTATTGGTTATTTGAGAGATGCAAATTAAAAAAACACTGAGAGCTGGGCGTGGTGGTGTACGCCTTTAATCCCAGCAGTCAGGAGGCTGAGGTAGGTGGAGTGTTGTGAGTTGGAGGCCGGCTCGGGCTACAACAAGAGCTCAAGGCCGGCCTGAGCTACACGGTGCGACCCTGCCTCAAAAAACCAGGGCCGGGAGTTTGGCTCAGTGACTTAAGCGCCTGTCTGACAGGCGTGAGGTTGTGAGTTCAATCCCCAGTGCCACAAAAAAACAAAAACAACAAAAAATCCCCCACTGAGATTCCATCTCACCCAAGAAAGAATGGCTATCATCAAGAAATCAATCAATAACAATTGCTGGAAGGGCTGTGGGGAAAAAGGAACCCGTCTCCATTGTTGGTGGGAGTGTAGATTGGTGCAACCACTATGGAAATCAGTGTGGAGATTCCTCAGAAAACTAGGATTAGAGGTCCCATTCAACTGACTGCTCCCCTCCTTGGTATTCCTAAAAGAATTACAAGCATCATACCACAGTGATATATATGTAGCCATGTTTATAACAGCACAATTTGTAGCAATTAAATCTTAGAAACAACCCAAATGCCCATCAACTGAAAAATGGACAAAAAAAGATGTGGTCTTTTTATATAATTTAGTATTACTCAGCCATCAAGAAAGTTAAAATTGAAAACATTATAAGGAAGTTGATGCAACTTGAGACCATATGAATAAGTGAAATAAATCAGAATTACATGTGTAAACATTATAATGTCTCCCTGGTTTGAGAAACTGAAAGAGTAATTAAGATCCAAAATTTACAATAGATGTTTGTGAAATGCGAAGAAACTGTTGAAAAAGAAAGAGGAACTAGGATGGGGGAAAGGGAAAAGGAAGGAAAGGAAAAGCAAAGAAATATAAGATAGTTAAGATATTTACTACTACTAGTTTCTTTTAGTTCATTAAGAAGAAAGATTTGTGGCAGTATCATTGTGAGAATTTTTAATGCCCATGTTTTGAACGTTGAGTAACTACTCTGAAGGTAACAATATGCAATACATTAACTACTTTTATTCTCCTATTATTTTGTTTTGAAATTGTGTTTTGTTTTTTTCATAAAGCAAATTACAAAAAATGTGAATACACGGGCCCGAGCGGCACAGGCACCAATCAGGACACAATATGGACTGCGTTCTGGGGTCATGATCCCAGGACCCTGGAGGAGAATGAGAAGGGCCCCTCGCGGGGCTCCCACCCGGCCTGAGCAGCACTGGTGCGCAGGCTTGGAATCAGGGACAAACACTTCCCCCCACCCCAGTCAGCAACCTGCTGTTTCGGAGGTCTGGCTAAATTGATAGCAACCAAGGAACATCAACCAACTTTTGTTTTGTAGGTTCGGCCAGGCCTCTGGTCAGCAACCTAAGCATCTCTTTACAGCGGGCAATGTAGCAAGTATGGGGGATTCTCTCATGTCTCGTCTTTTATTATTAATAAAATATTTTTTTAAAAAATGTGGATATACATATATCGCTATGATATGATGCTTTTAATTTTTTTGGGAAGATGCTAACAAGGAGAATAGCTAGGTCAAATGAAATCTTATTCCTAGTTTTTTGAGACATCTCCACTCACGGTGGTTGCACCAGTCTACACTCCAACCAACAGTGTCAAAAACTGAAAGCTTTGTCTCCAAAATGGAGAAGACAAGGATGTCCACTATCACCACTGCTACTCAACATACTTCTGAAAACATTATCTGGGACAATTACACAAGAGAAAGAAATAAAAAGAATAAAGATACAAAAATATCTCTCATTTTCTTATAGCAACTTCAAAGTTTGAAGTCTCACATTTAAGTCCCTAGCATACCTATTTCAAATTGATTTTTGTGCAGGGAACATTCAGGAATCTAGCTTTAATTTTCTGTAAGTGGACATACAGTTTTCCCAGCACTATTTATTTAAAAGACTCTCTTCCCTCCTATGTATGTTTCTGCCTCCTTTGACAGGATCAGATGACTTTTGTTGTGTGTGGATTTTTTTGTGTGCTTTATTCTATTCCATTTCTCTATTTTTTATATCATGTTGCTTTTGTTACTACAGATTTGTGGTGTACTTTGAAATTGGGTACTGTGATGTCTCCAGAGTGGCTCTTTGGGTATAAGATTGTTTTGGTTTTTCTGGATATCTTATGTTGCCATTTAAATGTTAAATCATTTTTCTAATGAAGAATATCATTGGAGTTTTTATGGGGATTTCAATGAACCTGTATGTTGCTTTTGGCAATACAGTTGCTACAATGCTGGTTCATGATTCATGTCAATCCATGAACATGTGGGGTCTTTCTATCCTTTAGTGTCTCCTATATTTCTTTTCTTATTGCTCTAAAACTTTGATTTCAGAATTGTTTCGTCTAGTTGGTTAGATTTTCCCCCAGATATTTCATATTTTGTATAAGGTGCAGTACACGGGTTTGTGTTCCTTAATTGTTTCTCAACTATGTCATTATTGTTGTAAAGAAAAGTATTGGTTTTTTTAATGCTGATTTTATATAACAAATAAGTGAAGATATTTTGTATAAGAAGTATTGTAGGTGAATTTTATGCCACATAACAGATAAAGAAATACAATGACAGAAAAAAAGAAAGACTTAATAATAGATCAAAACTCTTAAATCAGGAAAATTTTATAAGTATATGGATTGTTATGGAGTATTTTTGTGCCTCCCATGATAAATTTATTTGTTGAGGCCATAAGGACCAGTGTGACTGAACTTGGAGATCAGGCCTTTAATGAACTAAGGAATGTTAAAGAAAATGTAAGGATGGGGCTGTGATGCAATTACTTAGTGTCTTTCTAAGAAGAGACACCAGAGGGCTGGGGATTTAGCTCAATGGCATAAGCACCTGCCTGGCAAGTACAAAGTCATGAGTTCAATACCCAGTACAAAGAAAAAAAGAGGGGGGGAAGGACACCAGAGTTGTCTCTCCTTTCCTCACTCCACTTCTTTCTCCCAAATGAAGATGCAACTAAAAGGTGGCTGCCCACAGGAAGACGGCCCTCAACAAGGAACCCAGTCAGCTGGTACCCAGCATGAATTTCTGACATTCTGATCTGTGGGAAAATATGTATCTGTTGTTTAAACCAACCACTCTATAACATATTGTTACAGAAGCCCAACCAAATAAAGTAACTATCTGTGCATAAGTATAAATACATTTTCAGGTTTGAATATGCATTGAGATAAACTCCAAAACTCAATGGAATCATAAACACAAAATTTGGTCTAGTCATTTCCTCTTGAAAGAATACAAGGCAGTAGGATATGAATAATTAAAGAATAGATTCAAATTATGCTTTCCAAAATGCAAACTATTTACTGTATAATGACATTTGTCTTTATTTTTATTGCTGCATATTAGTAATACAGAACTGTCTGTTTCATTATGTGCACATCTTCTTATTTATAATATTAGAGCATATTCGTGCTTCCAAAACCTTCTCTATTCATATTCTCTTAATCAACTCTTTGTCTAATGGTCTCCCTTCTGCTTTTATGTCATTTTCTTTTTTTCCAGATTCCACACTCATTGAAGAAAACACATGATACCTGTCTTTTTGATACAAGACTACTTAACCACTGTGATAATATCCAGTTCCATCCATTATCCTGCAAAACATGTAGTTTATTCTTTATGGCTGTATGATTTTATTATGTATATATACCACATTTTGTTTATCCATTGAGTTGCTGACAGATATCTAGGGTGATTTCATAACTTGGCTATTGTGAATTGTGCTGCAATAAATACCCATGCAGGGACCTCTACACTCTGTGTTGATTTTGGTAATTTTGTATGTATAGGTGCAATATTTATTGTACAAAAGAGAGCACTTCTTGGTTAATTTATATACATTAAACTTGTGTAATCTTAACGTTATAAATGTTTTACCACTACATGGAACTCACACTCACAACCTATTCTGTCCTCAGATGTAGGCTCATCTCTAGTCCCAGGCATGTATCTAGTGTGTTAACCTAAGATAAAAATTCCTCCCTTAACCTCTTACACTGTGATTATTAAAACATTTTATGTGTCAACATGTAAATAAACTTTACCTCTAAAAACTGAGTTTCTTAAGTAACTAAAACCTAAAAGCAGAAAACACAGGAAATTACCTTGATAAAACACATATCTTTCTGCAAATGTACATGTTTGGCCTCTTTGTCAAAGATGAGGTGGGTAAGTATGTTTGCAGTTGTGGCTGTATATTCTCATCTATTCCATTGATCTTCAGGTCTGTTTTGATTCCAGTACCATGCTGATTTTATCACAGTAGCTTTGTAGTATAGTTTCAAGTCAGGGATGGTGATGCCTCCTGCTTTATCTTTGTTGCCCAGAATTGCCTTTGCTATTCTAGGTCTCTTCTGGTTTCAGATGAATTTCAGGAATGCCTTCTCTAGCTCTGTGAGGTAGGCAAGTGGTATTTCGATTGGGATTGCATTAAATCTGTATAATGACTTTGGAAGAATGGCCATTTTCACGGTTTAAACTTCCTATCCATTAACAGGGAATATCTTTCCATTTTCTGAAATCTTCAATTTCCTTTTTCAGAAAAAATGTAATTTTCACTGTATAGATCTTTTACTTCCTTTGTTAGACTGATTCCTAAGTATTTCAATTTTTTGGATGTTATAGTAAAGGGTGTGGTTTCTCTTATTTCTCTCTCAGTGACTTTGTTGTTTGTGCACAGGAATGCTATTGATTTTTGAGTGTTGACCTTGTATCCAGCAACATTACTGAACTTAGTTATTACACCTAGAAGTCTTTTAATCAATTTTTGGGGGTCTTCGATGTAGGGTATCATATCATCTGCAAATAGTGATAATTTTACTTCTTCCTTTCCTATCCCTATTCCCTTTATTTCTTTCTCTTGTCTAACTTCTCTGGCTAATATTTCCAGAACTATACTGAATAGGAGTCATGACAATGGACATCCCTGTCTTGTTCCTGATTTTAGGTTGAAAGTTTTCTGTTTTTCTTCAATTAGTAAGATGTTGGCTGTTGCTTTATGATATATGGCTTTTATCAGGATGAGGTAGAGACCATCTATTCCAATTTTCTGTAGGGCTTTTATCATGAATGGGTGTTGGATTTTGTCAAAAGCTTCTTTGGCATCTATTGAGATGATCATGTGATTCTTGTCCTTGGCCCTGTTGATATGGTGTATTACATTTATTGATTTGCGTATGTTGAACCATCCCTGCATTCCTGGGATGAATCCCACTTGATCATGGTGTATAATCTTCCTCATAACTTGCTGTATTCTGTTTGACAGTATTTTATTGATTCCTGGGATGAATACCACTTGATCATGGTGTATAATCTTCCTCATAACTTGCTATATTCTGTTTGCCAGTATTTTATTGAGGATTTTTGCATCTATGTCCATTGGGGAGATTGACGTGTAATTTTCTTTTTGGGTTGGGTCTTTCTGTGGTTTTGGTATTAGAGTAATACTTGTTTTCAAGAATGAGTTAGGGAGACTTGCTCCCCTTTCAATTTCTTTGAAAAGTTTGAGGAGCGTTGGCATTAAGTCTTCCTTAAATTTCTTGTAGAATTCAGCAGTGACTCCATCAGGACCTGGGCTACACACACCTAGCCACCTCATCTTTCACAAAGGGGCCAAACATGTACATTGGAAGAAAGATAGCCTCTTTAATAAATGGTGCTGGAAAAACTGGCTTTCTATATGCCATAAACTAAAACTAGATCAATGTCTATCACCATGCACTAAAATAGTCGAAACTGGTCAAAGATCTGAATATTAATACAGAGACACTAAACTTGCTAGAAGACAAAGTAGGTAAAAATCTTGATGATGTAGGGGTAGGCAGAGAGTTCATGAGCAAAAATCAAATTGCATGGGAAACACTTCCCAGAATCAACACCTGGGATCTCATCTTACTAAAAAGTCTTTGCATGTCAAAGGAAATCTCCAACAGAGTAAAAGAAAACCCACGAACTGGGAAAATATCTTTGTCAATTGTCCATCAGACAAAGGATTTCTATCTAAAACATATAAATAATTAAAAGAAATCAGGCCCCTAAAATTCAAGGACCCAACCCAAAATTGGGCATCTGAGATGAATACACACTTCTCAGAGAAAGAAATACAAATGGCAAATAAATATATGAAAAAATGCTCAACATCAATGGTCATTCAGGAAATGCAAATTACAACAATACTGAGATTCCATCTCACTCCAGAAAGAATGGCCAAGATTAAAAAATCAAGCAACAACAAAAGCTGGATGGGCTGTGGGGCAAAAGGTACTTTTCTCCACTGTTGGTGGGAGTGTAGACTGGTGCAACTACTGCGGAAATCAGTGTAGAGATTCCTCAAGAAGTTAGGATTAGAAATCCCATTCAACTCAGCTATCCCGCTTCTGGGCATTTTCCCAGAAGAACTGAAAACATCATACCACACTGATATCTGTGCACCCATGTTTATAGCAACCCAATTTTTGATAACCAAATCTTGGAAAAGACCCAAGTGCCCATCAATTGAGGAATGGATTAAAAAGGGGTGGTATTTTTATACAATGGAGTACTACTCAGCTATCAAGATAGATTGCATTGAGAGTTTTATAAGTAAATGGACACAACTTGAGACCATACTCGTAAGTGAGATAAATCAAACTCGCATGTGTAAATACTGTATTTTTTCCCCACTGTAAGAAACTGAAAAAGTATATATGATCCAAAATGTACACTAAATACTGTGTAAGGGTTAAAAACTGCTCAAGGAGCAAAAGTAATTGGGAAACGGAAAAGGTGGAAAGAAGGAAGGGAAAAAGAAAAAGACATAAATCTGTATATATGTATATGTAAGATAACTAAAATGTCTATATTGCTGAATGCATTAGTTAATGAGAAAGATCAGTTAATACTCATATGATTAGATCAATTTTACATGTCTATATCTGTTAATGTAAACAACCGTGTTGAAGGTAATGATACACAATATTGCAACTATTGTCAAGTTCCTATCATCTTGTTTTGTAAACCTATAATGTTACTGTTGTGGATTTGCTGTTGTCATTTGTTTGTCTCTTTTGCCTTTTGTTTTTCTTATATGTGTCCTTTTTCTCTTAAATAAAAAGAAAACCACGTATCATTTGTTTCTAGTATATTTTTGCAAGTTGAACAAAGATTATCTTAGTGTTTTAAAGAACCTTG
This sequence comes from Dasyprocta punctata, assembly GCA_004363535.1. NCBI lineage: Eukaryota > Metazoa > Chordata > Mammalia > Rodentia > Dasyproctidae > Dasyprocta > Dasyprocta punctata. The sequence goes on from RJWM01048829.1 coordinate 10,643, forward strand.
TTGTAACTGACTGTGTAATTACACCCAACTTAATTACATACAATCAGTTTTAAGACAAAAGGAGGGTCATGTGAACAAAAGACATTTGGGTTCATTATATGAGTATTTACTTGTCTGTGTGCAACTTTAAATAGAACTTTTGGAAGATAGCATGTTTCCAAAACTTAACACATAGAAACACATAGATGGTAGTAAATTCAAAGAGGATGTCAAGAAACAACTGAATGAAATATGAAAAATCAAGTAAGCATTTAATAAAGAAATGGGAATCTTTGGGGGAAAACAAAAAATCTTTAAAATGGAAATAATGGTAAGTCAGAGTTTAAAATTCAGTGGAAAGCATAACCAGAAGGCTCAATCAAACAAAAGACAGAACCTCAGGGCTTAAAGACAAATTTCATGAACACTTGCATTCAGACAACAATAAACAAAATAAGACACAATGAAAAACCCACAAGACCAATGAAACATGATTCACAAGTCTAATTTAAGATTCTTTGGCTCACAAGTTCGGCTTGAAATTTGGACTAATGACATAGAAAATCTGTTCATTAAAATTATGGAAGAAAATTTCTGAAACCTTGACATAATGGACATCTAGGTACAAGATATAGAAACTCAGACATGACCACAAAAGAACTTCTCAACATATATTATAGTTAAAATATCAAGCAAAAGGAAGGAAGGGAGGAAGGAAAGAA
>RJWM01048830.1:0-11339 GCA_004363535.1 Dasyprocta punctata
ATGTCACTACAGAAAGTTTTAACAGTAATTGCCTCAACTTAATTCATGTCAATAGTACATTTTAATATTGTGCATTCAAAGTGCTACCCATGGTATTATTTGTCTTTCTCAAAAATGTACAATTATTTCAGTGGTATCTTCAGAGTAAAGGCAGGCTCACTGTGGCTTTTTTTTTTTTTTTTTTTTTTTTTTTTTTTTTTTGTCAGTGATTGCTCCCATAACACCTTTCCAGAATGTTCTCTATTCTTTAATTTTTGTTTTGGATTTGCTGTGGGTACTCTTCCTTCAGCCTTGATTGCTGACCCATTTCACCGTTTTCCTTGTTTTATGTCTGTGGAAAGCTGCACTCATCTAAGCTGTACTCCCCAAAATCCTCCATCAAGCCTTCCCTAAGTTCTCTTCAAACAAATTCTTGGTCATTCTAATCTCTCCTGCCTCTGTTATTTGAGCCCAATATTCTACTCTGCATTTTAAAATCACCGCTGCATGCACTTGTGATATGTGCAAGGCGGTGGCCCGCACTGCCCTGCCAGTCATTTGAAGGGCACAGTATTTAAATACTTACACAAATCATTATTTGTTAGTAATGAAATCAGCTATGAAAGACAACCACAGGGTCTGTTGGATTGTGTAAGAACAGTGAAGTTGAGACCAAAAAGATTAGTAACTCAGCGAAGAATGACAAAAAATTCCAGGCTGAGAGGGCAGCATGTACAGCAGGTATGGAGAAGGTAGGAGTGAAATGTGTTCGAGAGGAAAAGGCGCGAGGTTGGAATCAGCACGCAAAGGAAAAAGAAGGCAGAGGGCAGTCACACAGGGTCTGTGTCCCACACCGACTCGTAAGCTCCCCGAGCCCGGTAAACAGACTTGTCGGGATCCTACTGTTTTCAGCGGCAGTGGCCTCTACTTTCACTTAGTTTCACAAAAGCTTTTGTCTCAATCTCGCAGTCTCCTTTCAGTGTGATCCCTAGTATATAATTTCTAGAGTGTGAAATAAGTTATTCAAGTTCCATGCCTTTCACACATTAATCAAAAATAGAGCCTGTTCTGAATGCCTAAAAAATTACTCATACCTGAAATGACAGACTTCCCACTCAAAGAGCGTGGGATCTGTTGGGGAGATACATGCTAACAAGGTGTCACAGTACAGGGTCACACCTGACTTTTGGTCCTAATCCAGACTTAAACTAGTACTATGGATAGTGTTGAGTGAAAAATGCTTTGGCAGCAATTGATAGACTGCCTCGTGGTAGCATTGAGGTGGTTAATAATCGTAAGAAAAGCAGAGGTATGCTGTGTCACATTCCACTTCACCGGCTCACTCTGTCTTTTCTCTGCTATCATCTCTGTAGCTTTCATTGTTATGGTCACAGGATACTTTTCACAACCTCAGCCCCTGTCTCTGAATGAGAGTCCCAGCAAGAGCAGCAGAGCTCCTCGGACTAGGAAGAAGGCCTCCGGGCAGCTTTCTTGACACCTTACTGACTATAACTGAGTCATACCTACTTCCAGACCAATCTCTCGCAGAATTAACTGGATGACTAGGGCTACTTGAGATCAGTCAGGGTGAATCCCCTGGAAGGGGGAAAGAATGTTTAGAGAAGGAAGTGAAAAGAGCAGCTGTCACCAGGGAAGAAATTTGAGGAAGGCAAGGTGCCGTTGCGTTAATAGCCGAGAGCTGTTTCCCCAGCACTCATTGTGTGTTATTCATCTTGAATCCCCTGTAACCAACTGGGCACTTGAAAATGTTTCGTACCAACATGTATTTGGTTCTGAGTAAAAGTGATATCAGATAGCAAGTGTTTGGGGTGCCTCTGAGGTATCGGGTTGAGAAAGAGAAGTGGGCTGTGGGTCTTAGAGAAGTCCTGGTCCTGCCCATCTAGAGCAGATCATGAAGTGGGAGAGATGAATGCACAGTGAAAATTTTGTCAGGAGGTTGTGCCCATTGTCTCTTATCCTTGATAGGGGAATAGTTGGTGTGGTCCTTGAAAAGAAATAGGATTGAGTTGCACAACACTTTCTTGGCCTGCTCATCAGATAGTCTGGTAAGATTATTTAAAAATTCAGCATTAAATTTTAATAATTTCTGCTGTAGTATTCTGTAGCAAAGTTCTGTTTGTCCCCCAGAACTGTGCATTACCGTGGTAAATGGGACCAGCATGATTTGAGATGAGTGTGGTGGCGCCGATCCACCTGAAACCCCTGAAACTTTGTCTGAGCTTCCTTGTCAGAGCCACATCCTCTTGTGCACCTCTGGTCATTTCCACCTGGGCAGTAGCGTAGGTCTCTGACCCTTCTGGATAGGATGGGCATTTTGAAGATGTTTGTAACCTTGTGGAGTTTGAAACCCAGCCGGGTGTTTGATCTGCGTGTGGCGATATGGATTGAATTTTGGTTCAAGGCATAGTTGTGAACAGTGTTTGGAATTAACGTGTTCTTGATCCCTCACAGCTTCATGTTGCGGAGCATCCTGCGGGACATCTAGTTTTGAAGTGGCTAATAGAGCAAGATAAAAAGATGAAAGAAAATGGAAGAGAAGGTAGGCTGTGCATTTTGACATTTTCTTGTGTCCAAAGTGGAATCTTTGTAATTCGTGACGTCCCTGAACTTTGCACTGGCCACTTAAGTTCACATGAAGCTAGTCAAATGTTTAGAAGCGAATCTGTGAGTAAGGAATTATTTAGACATTACCAGTAATGCTTCTTCTGGAAACTTGCGTCCAAGTCGTTTTTCTCTTTCCCACTCTCACTCCTCTCTTTTCTGCTCCTTCAGACTTTTAGTCAAACTAGGTCAATGCCCTGTAAGTCTGTTCTGTTCCTTGAGGATGGTATAGCATTACCCTTAGTTGAAAGGCATGATTTTTATCTCTAGTTTTGAGGAAAGAGTAAGCAAAAAGAAAATTATCCTCATTGGAGAATTTTGGATGATTGCCTGTTTATTTGGCATTGAAATACATGTGACTGAAGAGCAAGCCAGTCCTTGGCACTTTTCGGACTTTTTGAAAGCCTTACAGCTCCTCTGTAGGAGCTCAGTTCTAAAGAGTAGGACAACCTCTTTTTTCTAACTAGAAAGTTGCATACCATTCCCTTCTTTGTCCTGTCTTTTTTCTTCCTGAATTCATACTCCATGTGGAATTTAAGCCACTAAGGAGAGTTCCCCCACTGAGTTAGCATGGTCTGAACTTCCTGCTACTATGGTGGGAAAGAATGACAGCCCAGGGGTTTATGTCAAGGCAGGCTGAGTTCAGTGGCCAGTGAGGCAATCAGTATGGGAATAGAGCTGTCATTTCTCATCTTACCTTTAAGAGTAGTGTTTTGGGGCTAGTTTTCGCCACACAAAAAAATTTTTACATGTACAAGAGGATGCTTGTAATACTGAAAGAAAAATAACTGTCTGAGATTTTTATCATTAAGGCAGTTGATGCAAAGTTGTGTTAATGCCAGAGAAGTTGTTAAAGTCCAAGGAATTGTCAAGTGATTTTTCTCTCTTGATGAAAGTGCACAGAGCCCTAAAATACACATGTTTGGACCTGACGTGTGTGTCTTTTTCACCTCACTAAATGGCTGTGTCTGACAGTTTAGATTATCTGTTCCTGTGTAGGAAGCCACCTCAAAACTTAGTAGTTTTCAAAACAGAGTCAGAGTTTGGTGTAGCTTGCTTCTGCTGTGATTCTCTGGAGTTGCCTAATATATGTACACACATAGTTGAGGAGACATTGTGGTTATGCTTGGAAAACACAAGCTGCTTTACTAGCTAACGTGTCTCTAGGCACGTGCCATGAAAGACTAAATAGCTTTCGGCACTTGGCTTTAAAAAGTTCTTACATTTAGGTATCTTTGAAAGAATTGTACAGGCTACCGAACCCAGATCATTGCTTTCAGGATAGGGTATTCCTTCCTCCTCCTGCCATAAGTCCTAGCTGTTAGAATTTCTTCTTTGTCCAAGAATGTGCTACATTAGACGGCACAGTGAGTGGGTATTACCAAGACCTTAGGAATCAAAAGTACTAAATGAGTGTTATTTTATTTTATTTTAAAAAATTTATTTATTTTTTTGCTAGGACCGGGGGTCAAACTCACAACCTCACACTTGCGAGGCAGTTGCTTAGGCCACTGAGCTAAATCCCTGGCCCTGATGAGTGGTATTTTTGATGTGTGGATATCTAAGCATCATAGGGAGAAATTGCCAAGTAAAAGCTCCAATACTTATTCTTAAGTCACTACGTTCATAGCACTTTCTGGGTAAGCATTCCCCTATGACGGAAAACTTGGTTTCAGTCCAAGTGCTGCTGTCAAACATTTACTTCTTGAGTAACTTTCAGGTAAAGGTTAAATCACTAAATACTGCAAAGAATTGCAGACGTGATCAAGTAAGCATTCTTTAAGAATTAGTGTTTTTTTTTTTGAGTAATTTCTAGTAAACATAGCTTAAGGTTTGATTAGAATTGTAAGAAATGTCTGTACTGTCACATTATATAAACCTTCACTGGAATTTTCATTGTTAAGGGAAATTGAATAAGAAATCTTATTATTAGCTTTTTTTGTTTGTTTGTTTTTTAATATGCTTGCAAGGTACGGGGTGCTAAAAAAGAGGATTGGGAGTTCGGTATGAAAGATTTACTGAGCTCCGGTATATTTTACAGGTTGTTTTGCAAAAACACTTGTAGAACATGTTGGTATGAAGAACCTGAAGTCCTGGGCTAGTGTAAATCGGGGTGCTATTATTCTTTCCAGGTATGTATACTGTGTATCTTTTTGTGCATGGGAACTGTAACACAGAACACACTTTTTCAGCCTTATTCTTCAGTTCTGGTACTTGTTATCAATAGCCTGATACTTTTGTCTTCACAGCATAGACAAATACACCAAAGAAATATCAAATAATAGCTATTTCATTTTGTCTTTATGATTTCTTTTAAACTGCCATCTTTTGGATGTCAAAGATCACAAAATTGTGGCATTTACAAGGTATTGTATAGCGATTTCACTATGGTTTTGACCAAAACATAATTATCTATCTTTGTTGTCTTTGTTATACTGGGCCCATATCCAACCCAGGGACATTGTGTCACTGAGCTATATCCCCACCCCGTGTGTGTGTGTGTGTGTGTGTGTGTGTGTGTGTGTGTTTTGAGGCAGGGTTGCCTGCTAGTTGCCCAGGCTTGGCTTGAACTTGTGATCTTCTTACCTCAGTCTTCGTAAGTGCTAGGATTATAAGTACGCACTGCACAGGTTGTGTCCCAGTGAAAAGTGTGACAGCGATGTTTTTTAAAGTCATGCCTACCTTCACATGCAGCTTTCTTTGTTGTGGACTCAAAAAGGATTATAAAATCATTTGGTACAGTAATTTATATGCTAGTCGTTTATTTCTAACTTAAAAACGAGAAAAAACTGATGATGCGCAAATTGAGACCCATCTTGTATATTGTTCTCTGGACTTAGTTATATTGAGTTGGTCGTTGAAATTTCTGTGCATTTTATGCCCAGATGAAACCCTTCTGTTAAGAACAGAGTTGTGTGTTGATTTGAAGTAGTCACTGTTGACTTCTGTGTTACCAAGGTTACTACTCCCGGTTTGAATTTCTCACAATATTTTACTTGAATTTGCTATGCAATTTAACTATGTTGTTGTGTTAGTTTAAGTGTTTCTTCAATGTGTAATTTGACCTAGTGCATGTATGCTCACAAACAACCCACAATAACATTTATGTCTTCCAGTAGGTCAGTATCTCCAAACATTTGGGTGTTAGATACAGACTATTTTTTTCATTTCTCATTAAAGTTAGTTCATTTTCCAGTTGATGTTGAACAGTCAGAATTCATTAACTGAAACATGAACTTTTTTGTTAGGAATTTCTTTATGAGGCATTTGAAATGTTAAAACCTACTGACACGTTCTTTCTTTACACTCAGTTAACTAGAAATTTCAGTGATGGCCTCAAATTAATTCTTACAGATGCTCATCAATCAGAGGTTCTGGGTAGGTGTCAAAAATAATGATATTATGGGTTATTGTGGAGCAGGTAAGAAACATGAAATACTAGAGGTTCTAAATGGAAATTGAGTAAGATATAATTTAACAGTGCAATAATCATTTTGTTTGGTTTCTGAATATTTTGATGAGTTTGACTTAGTTGGTAAAGTTCCGTGCTTGTTTATATCTTACTTAAAAGTCATGGTGTCTTTTTGGAATTTGTTGATGTTGTGTGTTGTCTTGCTGAGTCTTTTTATAGTAACTAAACAAGCATTTTTGGTGGAAAGACAAAAGCTGCCTTGCATGCTTGGTAAAAAATATAATAACTCAGGGAAGCAGAATTCTCTAGCACCTAAAAATATTGGCTCTAAGAGTCAGGGATTTAGCTCAGCCATGTAAGCGCCTGCCTGGCAAGCGCAAGGTCCTGAGTTCAATCCCCAGTACCAAAAAATAAAAAATAAAAATAAAAACACTGGCTCTAGACCATCCGCTGGGCTCCAGTCCCACCTTATTGTGTAGCCTTGAGAAAATCAGTGATATTTTTTCTTGTGTTTCTTGGTTTAAAGTAAGATTAATAATGATCCTAAAGTTGTCATGAAAACTGCATAAATAATGCCTCTCATTAACTCTGATGTGCTTGATAAATATTAACTTGTATTGGTGTTATGCATTATGTTGTTGTATTCAGCTAAGTTGTATAAAATAAAAACTGAGCCACAAATCTCTTTGAGAGGCACTTTTCTTTTTGACTTTCTCAGCTTTGCAGGTGGCAGGTGGTACTGTCGCTTGGCCCCCACAACAGTGGAATGCTACTGGGTGCCAATGGTCATGCTCTTTGTTGACATGATGGCAGTTATTAGGACTGGGGACTTTTCAAAGTGCCAAGTCATTTCCTTCTAAAATGCTTCAGAGTTCAGCATTTACATGTGGTCCTGAAGAAATGGAGAGAGACAGGAAAGTCAGGCCTGATGTTATATTGTCAGGTGACCAAGACCAAAAACCATTTAAGGAACAATGAATGGGGTGCTCTTCCCAGCCTCCGGGGTTCTGTTCACTTTGGTGTTGGAGTGTCCAGCAAGGTTTTACAAAGCAGAGGCTGGGATTTTTTGGTTCAATGTTACTGTCAATCTCTGACTTTAGATACAAGATCATTGAGCTTCTGAAATCAACTCTGTGAGGTCTGGGGGTGTAACTCAGTGATCTTAGCATGTATGAAACTCTGGGTTCAATTCCAGTACCATTGAACCCTGGGTTCAATTCCTTTGAGGGAGAAGATGAGTCCTGTTTTTAATTCCATATTGAAATCAGGGAACTGAGTCCTTGAGAATTTAAATAGCATCTTCTTGGTTGTATAGCCATTTAGTAAGAGAGATAAGTGAAACTTGAAGATGAAACTCACCCTGACTTCATTAAGTGCCGTAGGTATAGTTTAGAAAGACCTACTGACTGTTACCATTCATGCTCCACACATTGCCTCTTGATGTGCACGTTCACTTGGGTTGAGTCAGCTTTGCTCTCCGGTTTATAATCTAAGTAGGGTAGGACAGATAAAGAGTACAGGTAGAATAATTTTAATGCAGGATATAATGAAGTCCTAAGATAAAGTTACTCAAGTCTGTTTGAGTGACTCCCCCTGCAGGATTATAAATTTTTTTTTTTTTATGTGGTTGTAGAATTTAGGTTGCTGACCCTCCTCATTCATCTGGTGAATTAAAAGAAGAAAATACATACTGTATGTAGTTATTGGATTTGACTTGCAATTAGTGAATTCTTTTATACTGCAGGTACAGTAGTATTGTGGATTATCTGGGGTTTTCTATGAAATTTAATTTTCATTAATTTTTTTCTTTTCTCCCTCAGCCTTCTACAGAGTACAGACCAAGAAGTTGCAAATAAAGTCAAAGCTGGACTGAAAAGCCTGATTCCCACGTTGGAAAAGAACAAAAACACCAGCAAAGGAATAGAAATTCTACTTGAAAAACTGACTGCATAGGTGGAAACAGTTAAAAACAGAATGGAATCATTTTTCCCGTTCTACGTTTGGTTTTCCCACTGCAGAAAAGAAGGGTGAGGGTCTACCTCACTGGTAATTTGGGGGCTCTATAATTGTGTTTCTTTTCATAAGAACCTATTTATATAAAATTATATAAAATGGTCTTGTTTTTTAAAGCCCAGCTATCTCCTTTATTACTGTGAATAACAGATCAAGGTGTGAAGCAGTAATGTGGATGGTTTGGCATGGTGGAATTATGTGTTGGATGATTTGATTACACATACAGATCCTTCAATGAACAGTAGGCAGAGAAGGCTTCCTGGAGCAGGTGGGCTATGAAAGGACCATCCTGCTAAAGGAAGGCAGCATATGGAAAAGTAGAGCCATGGAGAACCCTTGGTGGGAGCAGTAAGTGGGAATTAATGGTTTTTAACTGAACTTCAGGAAGCCTTGGGGGATATCCTGTATTCCTAGCTGCTGCATGGATTGAGTTCCATGTCAGGTTTTTTTTGAAACCCACCAAAGTAATTTGTGCACATCGTGGAAAATGTGCTAGGTGAATTAGAGGATCGCAGTGGGTAGCATTGTTAAGGTCACTGGGAACAATTCTTGCCTCTGAATTTGGGGGCTGCAAGTAAATGGTTCCTTGTGATGAGACATTTCTCCTAAAATAGACAAAGCAGGGCCGGTAACTCAATGGTAAAGCACACTTAGCTGGCATATGTGAGGCTCTAGGTTCGATTTCTAGCACCACCACAGCAAAAAAAGCCTATAGAGAGTTTGAGTAAACTGGTTACTGTACAAGAGTTACTGTGGGATATTAGGTGGGCTCACGTGGCCTTGCTGCTTTGGTTCCAGAGTCTCTGAGTGTTCTGATGACTTCCCACTGAGGTCTGTCACTGCAGTTATGCCCACTAGAGAATTGCCTGTGCCTTTCTTGTCCAGGCTGTGGGGTCCCAGGATTACTCCCAATCTAAAGCTATTGGAACCCCACCACCTTCTCCCCTGCCAGGGTGTACTGACCTTTTCCTAAAGAGCCGAAGACCTGATACATACTTGTAACTTTTGGTGTGAATTCTTATCCTGACTGCCACCCATGTGGGTCTTGGGGTGTGGGGTGGGATAGCTACTTACATTGAATGTCATGGGCAAAAGAGTAGTGTTGTGAACTAATCCTAAGGGTCCATGTTTTAAGTGATGAATAGGTTTAAGAAAGAGCCCAGCTAGTAAGCCATGGAAGAGAAGTGATGTTTCTGGGAAGTTTCTGAGACCCTACACTTTCAGGAAGAGTCTCTTCTCAGCTCGCCGGCTTGGGTTTGTGAGACCAGGATGGGTGGAGCTGTTGTACTATCTTGCAGCTGACAGAAGGTAGCAAATGTGGGAGGTAGGTGAACAAGAGTGGCGAGAATCTAGAACTTGGTTATGAGCCGCTGCATAAGCCACCTGCAGCTCCACCAAACATGAGAAAATAGACCCCTGGTTTAGTTCAGGTCATTGTTAATTGGATCTTTAGAAACTTGGAGCCAAAAGCATGCCAAATTGTCTCAATGTAATTTATATATTATCCAGCTCTTTGAGACAGCACTTTCAAGTCAATTAGCACTCACTTTCTCCTAGAAACACCACTCCTTGCTTTCTGGATGTCCTGAAGAACTCCTAGACCTTGATTAATATTCTGGGTCTTCCGTTTGTCATCAGTCAGTTGAGGGTTCTTTTACTCGATTCAGAGAGAAGTCACGAACTGGCCAACTACAGTTCTTTTCAGCATCATTGATGCCAGTCAACACTGGTTGCTGATCCCTGGCACTCTTCAGAGCTGACAGTTCCTGGTGTCTGTAGCTCTTTCTCTGAGAGTAGCCACTCTGTCCATGCTACTCAGGATAAAAAATTGTAGTAGATTCACAGGACTTTCCAAGTTCACAATACCCAAGAAATAAATCACAAGAAGATATGCAGGAACACTGGAGAAAGGTTTTGTTTGAATAGGACCTGTGCTGCAGCATGGGGGAGGGGGATGTGAGTATAAACCAGTGATGATGAACCTTTTAGAGACCAAGTGCTAAACTACAACTCAAAACCCACTTATCACAAAGTGCCAACACTGCATTTAAACCTGAATACTGAAGTTTTGGTTTAGAAAAAACATACAGTAACATCTTTTGTTCTAAAACGAAAACACATTAGCACATGTCGCATAGGTTCATCACCTGAATCAACCAGCGCTAGAAAGTATAAGGCGAGTGCTACTTATATAGCAGGCCTGTGATTGGTCCAAATAAAGCCTGTGAGTATCCAAATTTGAGCCTGCTGATTGGTCTAAACTGGTCTAAACTCAAGCCTTCTGATCTGCACCTGTTGATTGGTCCAAACTCAATTCTGCTTCGTTCAAATTAAAGCAAAGCAGATGTCTGGACCAGGTGTGGGATGTCCAGGTGTGTATCTGCCATGGCAGTGGAGTATAGGAGACTGCAGGTGTTTGACATCTGTCTGTCTCGTCTCTTAAAAATTACAGGGTTGAAACTCAGAAATCTTCCTAGGGGATAACTGTTAATCCCAGCTTATTGGAGCTTGTGAGGTTTGGGATGTTAATAATGGCCCTCATCTCTGCCATGTTAGGGGTGGTTTCCCTACTGCTTCTTCAAAGAGACTACAGCAGCTGGAGCTGTGAAGGAGGACACTACTGCCTACAGTCAAGCTGCACCTCAGTACCCCACGGAGAGGCCACAAGAAAGCCTCAAGTGTGGGAGGGCACTGAGCCAGACTGTCCCACTCGCTTGGGGAAAGAACCAAAGGGTGTGACAGCTGTAGACAAACCAGAAACAGTGCCCACCTTAGTCATTACAGAAGAGTCCAACTTCTCTGCCTTTCCATCATTTTTTTTTAATAGAAAATCTGTTTTTCTGATCCCATACAGTTTTCTTTCTTACCAACCTTTTATAATGGGTCACAACTTTAGGTAAACTTTCTATGAAAAAAGCATGTGAGGTAAAATTTTTAAGTTGTTGCAAATTTTAAGGTTTATTCTCTCACATCTAGATATATATCTAGTTCAGCTGGAGTGCCAGCTTAATTTTGCCTCAACTTGAAAGCATTGGTTGATACTGTCTTCAGTGTGCAAAGTTGCAGTGAAATTCCAGTGTCATCATTGTTCTCAGTCTTCTCATATGGATATTGGGCAGGGATAGAGTTCTTTTTAAACTTACAGCACTTTTTAAAGTCCCTGGCCTTCTCATTTCAGGATCATGTGCATTGGCACGTGTCATGTATGTGTCCTTTCCATTCTTCATGCTGGACACTTGGTGAGCCATTTGAATCAGAAAAGGCAAACCCTTTCTATTTTGGGAGATGTTTATGTACTGTTTTTCTTATATTT
>RJWM01048831.1:0-11331 GCA_004363535.1 Dasyprocta punctata
AGCCTAGGTCTACCTTGAACTCACAGTGATCCTTCTGCCTCAGCCTCCCTCCCAAGTGCTGGGATTACAGGTGTATACCACCTTGCCTGCTCAATATAGTTCCGGGAACATTAAGGAGAGCAATTATACAAGAGAAAGAAATAAAAGGAGTAAGTATAGGAAAGGAAGAAAATAAATTACCATTATTTACAGATGTCTTGATACTCTACGTAGAACACTGCAAAAACTCCACCAAAAGATTCCTGGAGTTAATAACTAAATTCAGTAGTGTAGCAGAATACAACGTCAAAAAAAAGCATTCCTGCACACAAATAACATACTTACTGAGAGAAAAATTAGAGAAACAACACCTTTCACAATAGTATCAAGAAAAATGAAATACTTAGGAATCAATATAACAAAGGAAGTAAATGAACTTTACATTGAAAATACAGTACCCTAGTGGGACCTGGTGGCGCACGCCTTTAATCCCAGCCCTCGGGAGGCTGAGGTAAGTGGAGCCTTGTGAGTTCAAGGCTGGCTTGGGCTACAACGAAAGCAAGGCCAGCCTGAACTACATAGTGCGACCCTGTCTCAGAAAAAAATAGGGCCGGGAGTTTGGCTCAGTGTCTTTAGTGCCTGCCTGGCAGGCACAAGGTTGTGAGTTCGATCCCTGTGTATGAACAAAAAAAAAAAAAAGAAAGAAAGAAAGAAAGAAAATACAGTACTCTAAAAAAGAGAATTGAAGCAAAACCAATCTAGTGAAAATACTTCCTGTTATAGTTGATACACTGTGTCAACTTGAGTTTAACTGACTGCAGGAAGCCAGGATCCTTACTTTGTAAATATCCTCATCCTGTGCAAGAGGAGGGCACAGAGATTTTGTGAGTGCTATGCAGCCTGGGTGGCAGGGGAAGGGCTGTATACAATATAAGGGAAGAGAAGAGGCTTGTTCCCCCATTTTTTGCTCTGGTTGCTGCCTTGAAGTGTTGCCCCAGTGCCATACCACCCTGCCTTGGAGCCACCTGACTATGGACTGAAACCTCCAAAAACTGTAAGCTAAATAAACCTTTCCTTCCTTAATTTTGGGCATTGGGTATTTTGTCCCAGCAATGAATGAAAAGTAACCAAAATACTTCCAAAACTGTTATACAGATTTAATGCAATTCTAATCAAAATGCCAACAAAATACCTTGCAGAACTAGAGAAAACATTCCTAAAATTCATTTGGAACCAAAAGAGATCTAGAATAGTAAAAGCTGGGCAACAAAAGCAAGGCAGGGCACATCACAGTACCTGACCTGAAATTATACTACAGAGTTACCATGATAAACACAGCAGGGCACTGGCAAGCAAGCAAGCAAGCAAATGCATCAGATCTGAAGATCGATGGAACAGAGTAGAAGATGCAGAAACAACTTCAAACACACTCAGCCACTTTACCTTTGTCAAAGGGGCCAAACACCTTCACTGGAAAAAAGATAGCCTCTTTAATAAGTGGTGCTGGAAAAACTGGTTTTCCACATGCCAAAGATCAAACTTAGACCCGTATCTGTCACCATGCATTAAACTACAACCAAAATGGATCAGAGATTTAAACATCAAAACAGAAACACTTAATCTACTGGAAGACAGAATAGGTAAAACTTGAAAATATAGGTGTAAGCAAAGACTTTATGAACAAAACCCAGACTGCACAGAAAACATTACAAAGAATCAAAAACTGGGATTACATTATATTAAAAAGCTTTTGCACAGTAAAAGAAATCACTGACAGCATGAAGAGATAAACCATGGAAGGAAAAAAAATTTTACCTGCTTTCCTCAGACAAATAACTAATATCTAGAATATAAAAAGAACTAAAAAAAATCAGATCCCCCCCAAATTTAAAGACCCAATCCAAAAATGAGCATTTGAAATGAATAGACATTTCTCAGTTCAAGAAATACAAACAGAAAATAAATATATGAAAAAAAATATTCAGCACCACTGAGATCCAAGCACAGTGATGCATGCCTGTAATACCAGCACCTGGGAGGCTGAGGCAAGAGGCTCACCATGAGTTTGAGGTGAACCTGGGCTACACAGTGAGTTCAATGCCACCCTGTACTACAAAGCGAGACCCTATCTCAGCCCATCAAATAAATAATAAATAGATAAATAATACAATACTGAGATTCCATCTCACTCCAGAAAGAATGGGTATCATCAAGAAATCAATGAATGACAAATGCTAGCGGGACTGTGGGGAAAAAGGGAACCCTTCTCCACTGTTGGTGGAAGTGTCAATTGGTAAAACTAATGTAGAAGTCAGAATAGAAATTCCTCAAAAAAACTAAAACTAGAAGTTCCATTTGGTCCAGCTATTCCCCTTCTTGGTATCTTTTCAAAACAGTGAAATGCATCATACCACAGTGATATGTACACACCCATGTTTATAGCAGTACAATTTGTAATGGTTAAATCTTGGAAACAGCCTAGATGCCCATCAAGGGATGAATAGATAAATGTGAAACATTAGGTAAATTAATGAACACCTCCCCACTTTTTTTGGGGGGAGTCTTTTTGAGACAGGGTTTCACTATGCAGTTCAGACTGGCCTTGAACTCACTTTGTAACCCAGACTGGCCTAGAACTCACAGCAATCCTCCTGCCTCAGCCTCCCAAGTGCTGAGATTATAGGCATGTGCCAACACAGCCTGGGTATGCCTTGAGACCACGCTTTTAAGTAAATAAATCAGACACACATGTTTAAATCCCACACTGCTTCTCTAGTGTGAGAACAAGGATAAATAAGGACCAAAATGGATGACAGATATCGGCAAGTAGGAAGAAATGTTCAAATGGGAAGGCAAAGAAGGGAGCCAATGAAGGAAAGGAAGAGAAAAGGAAAAAAGGGAATAGTGGGAAAAAATGGAAACAAAGCTTTTGGAAGAAGGGTTGAAAGGAGGGGAGGGGAATGGGGAAAGAAGAAGAATCAAGATATATCCAGGTACAAACTCCTTATGACGAACATGATCATTATGTATATCACAAGTATATCAATAAAGTTAATTTTACAAAATAAAAATAACATGTTTGGGGGAGCTGTGATGTGGCTCAGTATGAAAGCCCTAGGTTCAGTCCTGTTGTGCAAAAGGGAAAAAACAAACGTAAGGACTGCGTAGGCGGCATGACTGAGCGACTGAGCAAGAGTACCACGACCTGACAGCATCACAACACAATGAGATGGTCAGTGGATCCCAGCGTCGGTCCGCGTCTGCCGGGAGGGCCTGTCACGGTCTCCACGGATCACCTCCTTAGGCTTTTCGCAAAATGAGTCGCAAAGAGAAGCTATTTCTACACTAGCAAAGCCAGCCGGACCCCGGTTTAGCCGCGTGGTCAAAGTCAACAACATCTGCAGGATCAGACGATGGCACCAGGGGCCTCCGGAGGGCACGCTGGGAAGCACGCGACCAGGCAGCTGTCATTTTCTGCCAAAGGCATAGCTTGGAACCGATCATGCGGAAACAGCAGACAAACCCCAACTTTGAAACAGGCTACAACACCAAGGTCATGGAGACAAAGGATGGCCAGAAACTTAGGATGAATGGAAACAAAAGAGATGAGATAACTGAACCCAACATGTGACGCAAGAACAAGGAAAAAGGCAGTATCGGGGTAACTAGCAATATTTGAAGACAGACTGTTATAGATCAAGAGTTAATGAAGCACCTATCTTTCTGCATGAGAATCGAACTTTGGGTTCTCTTTTCTGGCTCCAGAAAGCTGACAGCCACATTGCCAGGCAACAGCACATTGGGTAAAAATGACCACTGATGGGAAAACAGCACCAGACTGCAGGCTGGGGACAATTTTTTTTCTTTTTCATGGCACTGGATATTGAACTCAGGACCTTTGCACTGAGCTACACCCCAAGCCCTTTCTTCACATGTTTATTGTGAGATAACAGTCTCACTAAATCACCTAAGTTGCACAGGCTGCACTCAAACTTCTGATCCTCCTGCCTTGGACTCCCAAACGCTGAATTACAGGCACGGACACCACTCTGGCAGAGGCCTGGGACCCACTTGTGCGCCTGCCCCAGTACAGTGCCTCTGGAAACACGTGCGTCGCCTGGAGCGCCGTGAGCACTGCACTGGCCCAAGGCTTTCTAGCCAGGCAGTCACCTGTGCCACCTGCCTGCGACAGCTGTTGCGGTGCCCTGGCCTATGTCGTGCCTCTACCACCAGGCTCCCGTGGAACAATGGGCCTGACACCGCTGCCCTGGCGTCTGCATCCAGTGCGAATGTGGCCGACAGTCCACAAACCGGAACGTGCAGCAGACCTAAGAATGCCCTACAGCGGGCACTGCAGAACAGTTACCAGCTATCGGCACAGAACCGAGGTTTTCTCCTTTTCCCCTAATATTATACACCTTGCCACAGACCTGGCAATGCCAGGTTCTGCCGCTTCCTTTCCTATACTCCTCCATCCCTGGTGTGGGAACAGCAGAGCAGGCCCAGGAGCTTTTTCTCTCCCTGGAAATCCTGGCTGCTGACAGCTGCACAGTAGTTGGAAACGACTGAACTCTCAGACAAGAAGTATTTGTGCGAATACAAAAGAGACCTATGAACGGGCAGGGATGTACACATGGTCTCGTGGCTTCTGACACCTTCCGCTTAGTTAGACATGTACACAAGAAATGTCTTTAAAATACAGCTTTCTAGCATAAAAACACAGGGAGCCACCTGACTACAGCACAGAAAAACTGCCCCCACGCATGTGTGCAACACCAGTAACAGAAGTCAATGCCAACAGCGAAGAGAGTAGATGACTATAAATGACACCTTAACTTATAAAGGACTGGGAATCAAGAAATAGTGCTTCCTTACACCAGCACAGCTGGACAAAGGCATTACCTACCATGAGTATGAATACTGGTGGCCACCGATTTGGAAGTTCTTTTACATACTCATCACTCAATACACACAATTCATCTCCCTAAAAAAGTTCAGTGGCCAGGGATTTAGCTCAGCAGCACAAGCACATGCCTAGCAAGTGTGAGGTCATGAGTTTGATCCCCAGTGCAAAGAAGAAAAAAAAAAAAAAAAAGGAGAAACTGTGAAATATTTGGGCTGGGGATTTAACTCAGCAACTCAAGTGCTTGCCTGGTAAATGCAAGGTCATGAGTTCGAGCCCCAGTACCAAAAAATAAAACAAACAAAAAAAAAAGTTCAGCAATTTTGAAAAAGGACAAATTTTCAAGACTTATACTATCTGATTTTAAGGTTTAACGTTAAACTACATAACCAGGACAGTGTGGTCTTAGCTTATGGACAAATGGACACACTGACTCAAGGGAGAGTTCAGAAACATGTGTGCAGTCAGACCACAGACTAAGCACCAGCACAGTTAAGTAGTCTGTTGGACACAGGAGATCAGTACAGAAAACACCGAATAGTGATTCATTCTTCAGACCTTATACAAAAGCTACCTCAAGATGACATTCAGACCTAAACGTGAAGGTTAAAGCTATAAAGATCAGAGAACAAAACAGGATGATGCCATTGAGACCTCAGAAGAAATAACATTCTCAAGTGAAAACCAAAAGTGCCAAGCACATTTTAAAGAATAAGATAAATCAGACTTTATCAAAACTAAAAATTTCAGGGCTGGGAGTTTAGCTCAGTGGCTTAAGCACCTGTCTGGCAGGCGTGAGGCTGTGAGTTTGATCCCCAGTGCTGCAAAAAAAAAAAAAAAACTAAAAATTTCAATTCAAAACTCACCACTAAGATAAAAATAAAAGGCATGGCTGAGCGGGTGTGGTGGTGCATGCCTATAGTCTCAGCACTCGGGAGGCTGATGAGGACAACTGCCGTACATTTGAGGTCGGCCTGTGCTACCCACTGAGTTCAAAGCCAGCCTGAACCACATAGCAAGACCCAGTATCAAAATCAACAATGACAAAAAAGAGCAATCCCAGAGCAAATATTTGCAAAAGACTTGAATCCAAGTACACACATATGTGTATGTACCTACATATTTGCAAATAGCAATGTGTATCATATATCCTACAAGTCAATAATAAAAAGGTACCACTAATAAAATATAGGAAGAGTTGAAAACACATCATAAAAAAATAGCATACACAAACGGTCAATACACTTTTAAAGATGCCAATATTAATATATATAAGGGAAATGTAAATTCAAATCACAATGACATACAGTACCACTGTATGCTCACTACATAGCTAAAATGACAGATGGTAACACCAAACGTTGGAAAGAATATGAACAACTGAAACATATAAACTGCTGATAAGAGAATAAAATCGTCTAATTGTAGTAGGAAAATATTTGTAGTTCCTTAAAATTTAATTATATACTTACCCCATGATTCAGCACTGTGACTTCAAGGTAGTCACCCAAGAGGAATGAAAACATTAAACACAAAAAAGTATAGGAAGCTAGAGAGGAGGTGCCTTGGTTACTTTTCTCTTGTTGCTGGGACAAAACAACTGACACCCAAAATGAAGGGGAGAAAGGTTTATTTAGCTCACAGTTTCTGGAGGTCTCAGCCCGTAATCAGCTGGCTCCAAGACAGGGTTGCGTGGCACAGGGGCAGCGCTTCAAGGTAGCTGAAGACGGCAAAAGCAACAAGAGCAAAAGGAGGGGAGAACAAGCTTCTTTTCCTCCCTTATACTGCAAGCAGGCTACCAGCCCTCCAGGGCAGGTTAGCACTCACAGTGTCTAGTGCCCTCCTCTTGCACAGGATAAGGATGTTTACAAATCGAGGACCCTGGACCCCTGATGAGTCACTTAGTTAAACTTCTAAACTTCTCAAGTTGACACACTGACCAACATCCTACAGTAGCAAGCGCATGTCCTCTACACCACAAGATGTAGAACTGCTGAGTTACTTAGGTCCTTAGACTTCTTAAATTGACACACTGTATCAAACACTACAAGTAATAAGAAGGGACATAATACTGATAGCACACACCATCATGAGTCTTCAAACCATGCTCAACGAGTTTCAGTAACAAATTTTGATTAAAAGTATGCAGATGGATATCGGGAATGAGCAATGCAGCATGGGGAAGATAGAATGAAAAAAAAGACATTCTAGCGTTGTGATAATACTCCACCTCTTTAGGGGAATCTTGATTTCACAGGCATACTTATCTATCAAAATACATCAGATTATGCCTTTCACATATGTGCAGCTTATTAATAATACCCTAGTATTTTTTGAAGTTTCTACACAGTAAGTGAGGTTTTTTTCCCTTAAGTGCTGGCGATGGAGCCAGGGTCTTGTGCACACGAGGAAAGTGGTCCACTGGCGAACACCCCAGTCCCGACACGGACAGCGTCCAGCGTGGGCTTTACACTAACAGGCACACGCGCATTAAATGTGAACAGACTTTCACTTTAGGGAAGTGGTTTTCAAACTTAAAAAATAGTTAAATTTCTAGATTCGCCTACACAATGATGACTATAACACAACTAACACTGTAATTATGGCACCATTTTTATAGGAAATGACATTCTGTATTTCAAATAAAAGTCCAGTATATATAAACACATCCTCCTTCCTCTCCTGAATTCCTCCAGAGCAGTTCAGTGCAACAGACCTTGTTTCTCTATCCATCTCTCAGGTCTTCACTCAGCACCATCAGTGAGCAGTCGCTGGGGGACACAGACTCCCAGACTGCCCCGGCCTGCCGTCTGCTGACCCAGAGCAGCCCCACCACAGACGGCAGAGAAGCCGGGGTGGCGCTTTCCTGCGCCCCTCACAGGCAGGGGTCTGGTGAGTTCCGTGGATGTGAACGGAAGTCACATACAGAAGGAACTACGGCGGAGAAACCCCACAATAATGGAAAAAGTGTCCTGAGTGTATGTTCTGCTTTCAGTGCTGAAGAGAATGAAAACAGATACAATATTCCTGGAAATCAACTTGACAACTGCTACGATTTGGATCTTATCTGTCCCTGAAGGGGCAGGCGCTGCAGGCCTGGTCCCCAGGGCAGTGCAGCGCTACGGGAGGTGGGCCTTGGGCTCCCTTCGGGCTCCTGGGCTGCGCCCTCGAACAGACACTGCCACCTGTCTCCTCTCTCTCTTCCAGTCCCCGACTTGAGGTTAGCAGCTCCTCCCCGCCATGGACTCCTCCGTAATGTGCTGCTGGGCCTGGAGCACGAGACCCACCCAACACGGAACCTCTGAAACTGAAAGCCCAAATGAGCCTTCTCCCACTATAAGCTGATATCTCAGTAATTGTTACAGTGAGGGAGAGCTGACTAACAGCAATGCATATGTATAGTTTATTAAAACAATCGCTTTTCAAGCCAGGCATGGTGCCGCACTCCTGTAATCCCAGCACTTGGGAGGCTGAGGCAGGAGGATTGTTGTGAGTTTGAGACCAGCTTGAATTACAAAGTGAGCTCAAGGCCAGCCTGAACAGCATAGTGAGACCCTGTCTCAAAAAGACAAACAAACGAACAAACGAAACAAAACAAAACACTTTTCCAAGGAGCTACATGACAGAAATAATCAGCAAAGACTTACACGCAAGAAGATCAAAGAAACTGGAAACAGCCATGTGTCTACCACACGCCTCTCCATGGACAGAACAGGGGCCTTTGGAAAGGAGGACATACTCATGCATCCAGTTCAAAGAATCTTTAACAACAAGGTGCAGGCGTGGGGTGCTCAGGACAGACCAGAACACAATTCCAGGACAGGAAAGGGGCTCACAGCGCAGGCTCCCCGTTCTGATTCATTTCTAAACGCAGATGAGTTAGAGACAGGCCACTTCACTGCAAGGTATGGGTCTTAACTAGATCCTCATTCTAAAAGCTGAGCTGATGACGACTTTGACATCACAGACAAGGCGGGCCTGCACTACACAGGGGCCGGCTGAGCACCGTCAACCCCCAGGACCGCGCCATGGGTCCTCCTCCTCACCTCTTCTAACGGAAACATCACCAGCTAAGCTGGGGCCAGCTGCAGAGCCCTCCCAGCCCTCCCAACTCTCACTGGTTCTCAGCACATTCTTTACCCACGCTCGTTTCTCAACGTTAGGTAAGGACAAGATAGAGTTACAGATTTTCAGATCCAGTGACAACTCTGGTATCCATTACCCAGTAGAAACTACAGTAAATGAGGTCAGCTCTGACAACTTAAAGACAGCCTTGAAATACTTTCATGAAATACAAAGTTTGGCTTTCCCACGTACAAGCACATGCACACACTACACGGCTACACAGGGTTAGACACCAGTACTGAGTGTCTACCACACACCTCTCTGGGGGCAGAACATGTGCCCTGCTTTTTAGGAGCTGAGATCTAGAAGGAGATGAGCTATCATCCACAGGCTTCAGGGGACGGGGGCCAAGGAGACACACAGAGAGGTCAGCGACCCCTTCTGCCGGGGTCTAGAGTTTCACAGAGCCACGGGAGCTCACTGCCCCCGTCTCCACCTCCGGGGGGTGGGGTGCATACCTAGTGTGTGCTCGAGCGTCAGGAGCAAGGGAGTAAGAGGGAAGGCAGTGAGAAAGCAGTGTCCATCCCAGCCTCGGACTTGCCCTCTCACCACATCGGGGATCCCCTGGCACCTAGAAATGTGCCCCAGGTCGCGCTCACCTGAGACAGCTCCTCTTTTGAGCGTGCCAACATACACAGGATTGCACTGTGGGTGCTGAACCTCTCAGGGAGAAGACTACGAAAGCCAAGGAATTGTTCTCATTTTGGTAAAATATACACAAAATTTACCGTCTTAACCATTTTTAAATACACAGCTCAGCAGTATGAAGAGTACTCCCACTGCTGTGCACTGTCACCACTCATCTCCGGAGCGCTGCGGACTGGCCAAACACTCCCCAGCCCCTCTCTGGAACCACTACCCCACTTCCCACCTGCAGGAAGCTGACCACCCTGGAGTCGCAGGTTAAGTGGAACCATACGATTTTCACCTGAGGGTCATCCATGTTGTAACGTGTCTTGGAATTTCCTGCCTCTTTAAGGCTGAGTAACACTCCACTTTACGTATAGACCACATTTCACTTACCATCTACAGTGCTGCAGTTTGCATCTAGAATGTTCCCTAAAGGTTCCACGAGAGGACAGCATGGCCCAGCCTGAGGCGCTGTCGGGAACTGGTGGATCTCTGAGAGGGGCAGATGGGTGTCCTCGGTCACTGCTGTCGGAAAGGATGAGAGGACTCTGGTCTCCACACCCCAGCTTCCTCACCACAGGCTCTTTCCACAACGCACTCCCTCTCCACAGCCCCAAACCTCCACACTGCGGGCAAACCCCTTCCCTTCCCGGGCTGATCTCACGCACTCTCACAGTAACAAGAGGCTGACGGCACTCAGACGTTCTCCTCTTCCACCATTTTCAGTAATGCCGCTGGGTGTGGGCACGCGAACACCCCGAGTCCCGCTGCCACCTCCGTCGGGTAATCCAGGAGGTGGGACTGCCCATCAAACGGTAATTCTACGCTTCTGTTCTGAGGCGCAGACATGCTGTTTTCCACAGCAGTTCCCGTGCCTCACGTTTCCGACAGCAGCACGTGAGCATTCAATCTCTCCACGTCCTAGGCAACACTTCACGTCTTTTTGACAAACACCATCCTAAGGGATATGAGAGAGTATTTTGCAGCAGTTTCGATGGAAAGGATTTTCTTTAACGATCAGCTGGCCCTGGGATAGAGCATCCCTTGCTCAGTTGTTTATCTATGAAAAGTCTCCCCAAGTTCCTGGCGCACAGCTCTGCCCAGACATCTTGGGACACCTGTTCCGGCAGCCACACCACCTCCTTGATGATCTGTGCCCCCGCACAGCCCGACTCCCATCCGTGCGCCCAGCAAGCGACCCCTGCCCTGCCCGCTTCAACCAGCTGTCACAGGAGAAGTCACCCACACCGGGATGAAAGTGTCCTCATGGGGCCTCGAGGGACCCAGAGCAGGGAAAGGCGCGGGCCAGCCTGCCTGCCACCCTCCTCAAGACAAGCACAGCACTAACTCTGAAGCTCCACCAGCATCCTCTGGTCTTGCAAGCATCTCACACGTCCCACGCGCTCCTCACGGATTCACGTAATGAAGTTTATCTTTAACATCCTTTAAGAAGGCAGAGATTCGGAGAGGACGCTCTGTGCAGAACACCTGCCAGCAAGGCACCTCCATCAACGAGCAGGTCCCGGCAGCCTCAAGCCTCTGAGGCCAACAACTCAGTACCTAGAGTGTACGCAATCGCTTCCTTTCTTGCCTTCAAAACCTGCCCGCACCCCGGTCCTGTCTCCCTGACCATGCCCAGAATTCACCACAGCCAGAATTCACCACAGCTCCCGCACACTCCAGCTGCGCACTCC
>RJWM01048832.1:0-11341 GCA_004363535.1 Dasyprocta punctata
CTTGCACGCCAGAGGGCAGGAAATAAACCCTACTGAGATTCGGAGACCTTCCACCTCCGTGACAATTCTAGAGTCCAGCGGTTTTCTTGGGCACGTGGAAATATGCTTCCTCCGGCACCTCCTGTCTTCATGGGGGAAACCCAACTCCTACTGGACTTCCTTGGGGTTTGGAGGCACTGTGTTGCTCATCTAGGCATGCTGCGGTGACCCATTTACCGAGTGACCTGAAAATCTGCCAAATTGGAGAGGGACCCAGGACGAGAGGAGTCTCTGCAGCAGGTCTGGGCCGCAGTGCAGGCTGCTCTCCAGCCGGGCCACGTGACCCAGCGGGTCCGGGGGTATTTGGAATGGCAGTGACAGATGGGGAGGTTACAGGAGCTTCTGGCAGGTCCTCGTGGGTGAGGAGCAGTGCAGACCGTTGAGAGTTTTTGGAGTGAAGTCCTGCAGTCCTCTGGAAATACTCTGCCTGAGCAGTTGAGGAATCGCTTTGGATTTGCTTCTAGGCTTTGACAGGGGTTGAGCTCGTGACCCTGGGCAACCAAGGTCATGAGCCCTAAGATGCCTGTGTTGTGGACTAAGCCCGACCCACCCAGCCTGCGATGTGGGCACGCACAGCAGCACCCCACCACCGCGTGGGAGTGGTGTGGATGGGCTCAGGCTGCAGCCAACCCCAAAGGCAAAAGTAAGGTGATAAGGAGGGAGGGACCCAGATACCTAGAGTCCCAGCTCCTTGCTGATCCCTTATCGCTGGTATTTATGGTCTTGCAGGGGGGATGATCAGCTAACTGAAGAAGAAAAATTCCCAGTCCTGATTTTCACGGAGCTCTGCGTGATCCATGGGTGGCATCCAAAAAGGAACAGGAAGGACAGTAAGGAGGAGAGATTTTGGCTTTTATGTGGTCTGGAAGGAGAGGTGACCAGATGTATGGATCTCTCTATTGACTTATGGGCTGTGGCTAACGACTTGACCAAGTGGTCAGGAAGTTGGAACGGTAGTCATTCAAATACTGGTGAGAAGAATCCTGCAGAGAAATAAATGGATAGACCTCTGCAAATCACAGTGGGTGAAGACGTTTGCGTCCCCTGGGAATCTTCACCAAAAGACATCATCGGTGTCTCGGTGGAGGAAGACTCGGTCAACCCAGAGGATAGGATGCCTGGTTGTGTGGTTATCGCCCTTTTCGCTACACTCACAAACAGAGCAGCCCTGTTGGAAAGGATGGAGGCCAGGCCTGGGGCCAGGGACACTCAACCTTTGTTCCCCCCACTGAGTGCCCAGCGTGTCAACAGCAAAGACCAACATGGCAGCACTGCCCAGGGGGCCAGAGGTAGTGACTGTTGGACGACCTCCAACATGGGAATGGGTGGCACTTTGTTCTTGCTGGAAGAGACCCTGAGTCTGAATTTGAATTTGCTTTCTGTACCCTCAGAGCTTCCATCGAAATGAGCAGCTGGGGACTTGCCTGGTCCCCCAGCACTGGCGCACGACATCGCCACGGGTCTGGTTGCTCAGCCCGTCACCCAGCTGGCCGGATTTCATGTTGCTGAATTGACAGGCAAAGATATGGGGTAGTGGTGCTGACCTGGGGGATCGATCCCAGTCAGTCCTGACCCAGGAGAAGCTGGGCTGCTGTCACACGCAGAGGTATGGAGGACGCCGCCCGCGGTGCCAAGGATCCCTGGCCCTTCTCAAGACTCTCACATCCTGAGATCAAATCAATGATATTTTCTTCTATCAATTAAGAAGAAAATAAAAAAATCAATGGAAACCTTTAACAACAAAATTCAAGCAGAGCCTCTCACGGCTAAACTGTTTATGAATAAATGCTCGGGCCACTCTCCCAAAGCAATGAACCACAACCGGCTGGGGTGTTCGCTAGAGCCAGAGGGAACAGGAAAGCTACCTGAAGGAGACAGGAGTGGTTCCAGGGGCAGAAAGGAGGACTGCGATCACTGTAATCGTTTCTCCCTCCTTTGGAAAGTGTTGGCGTGTGTAGAAATGTACATCAAGCAAACATCCGCGCTGTCTCCTTTTCACTCTTTACGCTCTAGCAGAAGACATGGTAATAGACGTTAACTTCCTACCTTGGAGTTGAAGTTACAGGATCTGAAGGCAGGTAGGTGGGAGTGAGCTAGAAAGGTGAACATTACCCACTGACAAGAAGGGGGTTCTGGATCTTCTTCTGGGGGAGGCCCAGCGTGCCCCTGACTGTATGCGGGACAGTTGCGCGGTGTGTGGTAGTAAGGCAGTTGTATAATACAGAAGCTTGGTTTTGTGGATATTTTTCACAACTTGCAGAGATGTGTGTAGGTGCCAAGCTGACAAGAGGCAGATTCTGGTGGATTTGTAATGCGACAGCTTGACTCTGCCGAGTTATTAATCAGAATTTCCTTTCCTGTACATTTCCGGTTCCTGGGGACGATGGTACAGATGGGGTGGCAGGGAGGCCCTTTAGGAGCTCCCAAGGTGGCTGCTGACCAGCTGACTGGCCTCCCTGGTCTCCCTGGCCTCCCTGGCATGGACTGTGTCCAGCCCCTCCTCGTGCTCTGCCACCTCCAGGGCAGTTTGTGTGTCCAGCTCTGGGACAAAGGACTGGGAATTCTGCAGTGGGGTGCTCGTCCACTGACTTCTGCGGCCAGGAGAGCGTCCTCAGTGTGCTGTCCTCGTGTGGTTCTGGCCTCCTGTGGACACCGGCTTGTTCCTGATCCCCCACGATGCACAGTCGTCCTCCTTCCCACCTGCCCACCGTATGTTCCCAAGCTCCCGCAGCCCACGGGAAGACAGCAGGCTCGCAGAGACCGCCTGGCCGGCCAGATTCCCGGAACAAACAGCTCACCGCCCTCCCTCTGTCTCCGGTGCCACTCACCAGCCGGGCTCCCAACTGTTCTGTGGTTCACGCCCATCACCAGGGCAAGAGGCCTCGGAGACCACAGCCCTCACACCCCTGGCAGGGTTTTTACCTTCATTCCCTTACAAAATAAATCCTTGGACTGGGAATTTAGCTAAAAAAAAAAAAAAGAAAAGAAAAGAAAGAAGAGAAGAAAACGCATCCTTGCACCCTTGGGAAGCCGCACTGGGCGCTGGGGCTGGGACGTGTCACACTCAATCCCAGACTTGAGGCTGGGTCCTCTTCCGTGCTTCCATTCATCAGAAGTTATTGTACAAGCCCCAGAGGTCACACTCTTGTGCAAGCAACACTTTTCATCATCTTAGACATTGTTATCCAAAAAGGTTTAATTACCCATTCATAAAACAGTTGACCTCCACGTTAACATCTGTCATTTAGCTTTCTTTTTGGCTTTCTTTTGTGCCACCCTTCTCTCCCCACCAGCTGCCAGAAAAATGGAGGAGGAGGAGGACTGATTCCTGGGTGCTGTTGGCTTAATTCGTGTGATTGCATTCAGGGCGGGAAATATCAGTTGTTGCGGACTCGGTCCCCCTGAAGGGGGCTGCGAGTGAGATTTCTGCAGAAGGAATCTGTGGGGCGATGCTCTGTAGCGTGCTGGACATGCTGAACTGTTGTGCTGTTGCAACAATGGCTCAGTAGTCCTAGCGGGGGGGTTTCGAGCTACCTGGCCTTTCAGAGCCGTCCCATACTCGGGTCAGGCGAGAGGCCTTTCCACCTCCATACTGATTAGTCACCGGCGATGGACTTCCCAGGACAGGGCCTGTGGCCTTGGACGAGGGCCTCCCTTCAGCCAAAGGCATGGTCCCAGGGAGAGGGGCGCAGCTGGCCAGGCTCACAGCTGCCAGGGAAATTCACATTTCCATTCCAAGTCATACAGACTGCAGGCCGCTCCTGCATGACTCTCCACTCTGCTTGCTTCGTGAAATAACCCCTCTTCGTATCCTTGCAGAGAGCTTTTGCAGGCAAACTCACAGGAAATGTTAATGGGGCGAACTCCCTGCCCTTGGAACGTGGCCATCTTGAGGCCACAGTGGACATTCGCCGTCTCCCATTTCTACCGCCCATTCTGTGCGGTTCTCACACCTGTGTGGCCCTTGGAACTGTCTAGGTGGCTCCATGGCATGATGACCCAGACCCCTACCTCCAAGGAATGTGAAATTTTGATCACCAAGCCCTGCTTTGGTCATGGTTGTAACCCTTGCCCATTTATCATCAAACTAGGCAAAGAAGTACCCAGAAAATAACGAAGGTGCCCTGTGCATTCTTTCTCACCTCCATCATCGCCCGGGAGCCCCGTCTGCTCCTAGGTGCAGCTAGGTTCCCCTGCCAGCGTGGCGTCTCCCTCCTTGTCTCCTGGCGTCTTGTTACGAAGAGCAAGAAACACAGGCAGTAATTGAGCTTAAAGTTTCCTGGGCACAAAGGTGAAAGGAGGATCTCAGCAAATCCTGTCTCTGCGAAAGCAATAAAACAATTGGACGAAATTGTCAAAGATAACCATTTCAGAACTCTGGAAATTCACCAAAGGCATATAACAAATTGAGACATTTATTCAATAAAAACTGCTGAGCCTTGGCTGCCGACGGCCGGCTCCGCGCGGCTTCGGTGTGGAGCCGGTCGCCCAGCTCTGCGTGGATTTGGTGGTGTGGTAGCCTTGAGACCCAGAAGTCTTGCTGCTGCTGCTGGGACTGATCTAATTCGATGTTCTCCGGCAAAACGCCCTGTCCAGGGACACTGTCAAAGGCAATTGCCATCTCTGCAGCAAACAATTAAGGAAGGCCAATCTCACAGCGGTCCAAGGCCGGGACACTGACTCCAGGCAGCAGCAGCCATCCAAAAATCTGGAAGAGAGATGTAGGAGGCAAGATAGACACAGCAGAGCTGGTGAAGTCCCATGTGCTGCTGGGGACCCAGAGAGCCATGCACACATACAAAGGGGTATGCATGTTCAAATGGTATCGGAGGTCCTGGTAGGGAGGTGTCCTCACACCAGTGGACAGGAAAAACCAGCACAGACCTGTGGACCGCCGGAACTTTGAATGTGTATCTTACTATCCCAGAAAGCAAAAGTCTTACTGGCTCAGGTGTTCAAGCGAAACCTCTCAACAGTGGGCCAACGTGTAGAAAGATGGGTTTAGAAAATGAAGGCAAAAACATTTATTTATTTATTTATTTTATTACTTATTTATTATTTTAAATTGAAGAAAAATAAGAAATTAAAGTAAAACAGAATTTCACAATAAGCCAATAGGAGAGTAACAATAATCAACACACTGCATACTGTTATATTCACAGCGGTTGTTTAGGGTATAAGATATAGACATGAAACACCGTCCAGAAAATTATTAGCACAAAACTTTCCCCTCAATGAATCCAGAGAAACCAGCTATATGACTATCTTTATATTTTTTTTGTTATGACTGTTCTATTTTTTTCAAAAAAATATTTCACATTAAAAATGAAATCTGAGCCAGGCGTGGTGGCACACGCCTTTAATCCCAGCACTTGGAAGGCTGAGGTAGATGGAGTGTTGTGAGTTCGAGGCCAGCTTGGGCTACAATGTGAGCACAAGGCCAGTCTGAGCTACATAGAGCGACCCTGCCTCAAAAAAACTAGGGCCAGGAGTTTGGCTCAGTGGCTTAAGTGCCTGTCTGGCAGGCGTGAGGGTGTGAGTTCGATCCCGGTGCTGCAAAAAGAAAGAAAAAATTAAATCTGAAAATGACCCTGTGAAAACTACTTTTCACTCGAAATTCTTATTCTTTAACTATCTTAACTAGGGGATCGGGATTTAGCTCAGTGGTTTAAGTGCCTCCCTGGCAGGCGCGAGGTTGTGAGTTCGATCCTTGGTACCACAAAAACAAAACAAAACAAAACAAAACAAACAAAAAAACTATCTTAACTAATTTTTTATCTACATAGATAGATTTTCTTTCAGTTCATCACACAAGTACAACAATGCGATGGTTACATATGTGTGACTTATTTAGTTCACTGAGAAGTATATTTTCAAGGTGCAAAAAACATTTTTTTTAAAAGGATAGATTTCCATGTTCTCACACTTGGGAGAAAGTGCATGCCAAATAATTCATCCAGGGGCCGGGGATTTAGCTCAGTGGTGTAAGCACCTGCCTGACAAGCATGAGGTCGTGAGTTCAATCCCTGGTACCAAAACTAAACTAAACTGAAATAAAATAAAGTAAAATAAAATAAAATACATAATTCACCCAGGAAGGTCACAGAGTAGACAAATAAATGCAGCAAACAAACTGACATGGAAGACAAATCAGGATCTACCTTTGTTATAATGTTTATCCAAAACGTCCAGCTTCCAAAACAAGTGTGAAGCGTATAAAGAAACAGGAAAGTGTGGACACACGTACGAAGAGACCAGCCAGCAGGAATGACCTCGGGGAGCCCCAGGTGTTTGACTTGGTAGACAAAGTCAACTGCACTAGTTAATATGTTCAGTATGAACTAGTATAAAGATGTTCACAGACCTAAAGCAAGCCATGTTTAAAGAATTAAAGCAAAGTATGATTAGCAAACAGAGAATGCCGACGAGATACCAAGTATAAAACGTGCTATGTAGAAATTGCCACAGTGAAGCCAGGTATAGTGGCAAACAGTGTCATCTCAGCCTTCTCCCAGCCTGAGGCAGAAGGATCACACAAGCCCAGCTGGGCAGTTTAGCAACTTAGTGAGACCTTGTCTCAAAAAAAAAAAAAAAAAAAAAAAAAGCTTTCTCAGAAGCCCTGGGTTCAATCTGTAGTACCACACTCCCCCCCAAAAATGTGAAAAAAATAAATTATGGAAGAAAAATATCACAACTGAAATGAAAATCCACCGGAACTACGCAGCAGTGAATTTGAACCAGAAGAAGAAAGACAACAAACATGAAGATAGAACAATAGAAATTAAAGGACAGAAATAAAAATTAATGAAATAAAGTGAATAAATAGGACCTCTCAGAGATCACCTGTTGGACAACATCAAGTGAAGGGAGCAGGATTTTTTTTTTCCAAGAGCTAATAGTTGAAAATCTCCCAAATCTGATAAAAAACATGCATATGTGTATCCAAGGAACTCAGTGAACTCCAAGTGGACTGTCTTAGTCTGTTTGGGCTGCTGTAACAAAACGCCACAAATTGGGTGGTTCATAAACAACAGAAATGTATTTTTTACAGTTCTAGAGATGGGGGGATCCTAGGTTAAGGGCAGCGGTTAGGTCTGGACCAGGATCTACTTTCCTGTTCCCGGGTGATGCTCACAGCGTAGGAGGGCACACGAGCTCCCGCGGGGGCAGCCTGTAAACACACTAGTCCTGCTCACAGGACTCTGTCTCCACAACCTGACCTGTCTTCCCGACACCCGAGGCCCCGCTCCTCGTCCCATCC
Source organism: Dasyprocta punctata (assembly GCA_004363535.1). Lineage (NCBI taxonomy): Eukaryota > Metazoa > Chordata > Mammalia > Rodentia > Dasyproctidae > Dasyprocta > Dasyprocta punctata. Next base: position 7,301 of record RJWM01048832.1, read on the forward strand.
CCTGGGGATTCAGGATTTCAATATGCAATATGGAGGGACACAAATATTCACACCACTGCACAGGATAAACTTAAAGAAATCTTCACCTAGACATATCATACTCATGACACATGTCACCAAAGACAAGCCTTCAAAGCAGGAGCAGAGAAGTGACTCATCATGTACAAGAGAATCATAGTTAAGAGGGAGCTGACTCATCCTCAGAAACAATGAAGGTCTCGAGGTGCAGCAGATGACATATTCAAGATGCTGAAAGAATAAACCATTCAATCAAGGATTTTATATTTAGGCAGGGTGCGGTGGCACACCCTGTAATTCCACCTACAGAGGCAGGAGGATTGCGAATTTGAGGCCAGCCCGGGCAACTTAGTGAGACCATCTCAAAATGAAAAAGGAGCGTTCTCAGACAGACAAAGCCTCCAAGAATTCATTGCTGGCAGGTCTGCCTCGCAAAAAATACTAAAGAAAATCCTTCAGACTACAAGGAAATAATACTTGATGGTAACTTGATTCTACATGAAGAAATAAAGAGCACCCGAAAATGTTATTCTCTAAATACATATAAAAGATACATCTAATAAATGTACTTTAGTGCTTTTCTTCTCTTAATTGATGGAAAACATAGTAGCATAAAACAATAATTATAAAACTGTATTGCTACGCTTATAACATATGAAGATGTAATTTGTGACAATATTAGTACAAAGGAGAGGGAGGGTAAAAAGATCGATATTGGAGAAGTGGTCCCCAAATAAAATACTCAAATCAAAAGGTAAAGATTGCTAGGCTGCTTGAAAATTGGGCTCCAACCACATGCACTCTCGGGGAGGATACTCTTCAGAGTCAAAGATGCAAAGAAGTTGAATAGACTGAAATTAAAGCATAGAAAGATGCACCAACAAAGCAGTAAGTGGGAGACAGCTGGGGGGCAGCTGGGTGCACAGAGGGGCAGAGCACGTGCTTAGCATGCGTGACACCCTGGGCTCAGCCTCAGCACCGAGAAACAACCAGATCAGTAAAAGGAAGACTGTGGTGGTGGTTATACCAACATCAGAAAAATAGACCTTAAGGACTAAGAAATAGTTACTGAGTACAAAGAAAGGGCATTTTATAATGGTAAAATTGTCAACCAAGAGAATATAAAAATCCTACAATTATATTTGGCACGGTGACAGACACCTGTAATACCAGCACCCAAGGAGGCTGAGGCGAAGATTGCAAGTTCAAGTCCAGCCTGTGCAATGTAGGGATTGAGCAAGTCCCTGTCTCTAAATAAAAAAATTCAAAAAGGGCTGGCGATGCGACTCGGTGCAAAGGCTCTGAGCTTCAACTGCTGGTACCAAAAACAACAACAACAAAAGTTCACCTAAATTTTGTGCAACCCGTGACAAAGGTTCCGACAGGTAACAACCAAAACCTGACATAAACACACAGAGAAACTGACCGACTCCGTGGTGGAATGTGTCAGTTGCAAATTCTGTGAAAACTTAATTGCTAGCAAGGGGTAGTAATGCTATTCATGAAGCTGAGACAAAAAGATTGCTTGAGCAAAGGGCTTCAAAGCCAGCCTGGGAGACACAGTGAGATCCTATCTCAAAAACAAAACCCTAAAATACCTGAATTGCTAATGTGATAGTTGGTTAAGTCGGGAGACTGGAGCCATGAAGAAAGGGACCACCTAGACTGCCATGGTTTAAATCTGCATGTTCCCTCAGCAGCCTCCCGTGTATGCTATAGGTGGGGATTTAGGAAAGTGATTGCTTTGCGGTCAGGGGCTGGGGCCTCGTCTGAAGAGGCAGGGCCCTGGGATGTGGCCTGGAATGGTTCACCTCCCTCCCTGGCTCCTCCCTTTATCTCTATCTCTAATGTGCTGCGAGCAGCTTCGTCTCTGCTAGGCCTCGCTGTCCCATCGGCCCGCGGTGGAGCCGCTAGACTCCGGACTGACCTCCGCAAACTGTGACTCAGAATAAACTTCTCCTCCCTTTGAATTCTGGGTGTTATGTACTGTGTCCAACGATAGAAAAGTGACGACAGATCTTGGTGCCAGGCTTGAGGTCATCATCGTGGCTGTACAACACCATGTGCTTTAGAATCCATGGGAATGCTGCTCAGGAGGAGTTTGGAGAGGCTTGGCATTGCTACCTAGGGAATCCTTACAATTCTTTATTTTATTTTATTTTATTTTATTTTATTTTATTTTATTTTTGCGGCACGGGGCATTGAACTCACAACCTTGCTCCTGCCAGACAGGTGCTTAGGCCATTGAGCCAAACTCCCAGCCCTAGTTTTTTGAGGTAGGGTCACACTATGTAGCTCAGGCTGGCTTTGCGCTTGCTTTGTAGCCCAAGCCGGCCTCGAACTCACAACGTTCCACCTACCTCAGCCTCCCGAGTGCTGGAATTAAAGGTGTGTGCCACCATGCCTGGCTTTTTTTTTTTTTTTAAAGAGAAAAAAGAAATAGCAAAAAAATCAAGAAGCAAACAAATCAAAAACAACAACAACAACAAAAGCAAAATGAAAACAACAGCAAAGAACAGCAATAGCTACATAGGTTTTCAAAACAAGATGATAGGAATTTAACAATGATTGTTATATTGCATTTTGTTATCTTCAGAATAGTTGCTCAGGTTACCAGATACAGGAATAAAACAAAACAGTAAAAAGGAACAAAACACTGGATTTTTTTTTTTAAAGAGAATAGAACCCAACAAATCAAGACAGAGCAAAGCCAATCAAAACAAAGCAGTGAAAGTGGTACAGAACTTCAGAACAGAATAATAGGCAACCAACAATGGCTCCCATAATACATCTTGCTGTCTTCACAATTGCTATTCATACCATCAGACATATCAAAATCAAACAAAACAAAGCTGAATAAAACCAATCAAAACATAACATTAAATAGAACGAAACAAAACAGTGAGAACAATACTGTACATTGTTATCTTAAAAATAGTTGCTCAGGTTACCAGACACAGGGATAAAACAAAACAGTAAAATGGAACAAAAGATTGGATTTCAAAAACAAGACAGGTGGATGTCCATCCCCCACAGCTGACACAGTGCACACTGCCATCCTCCAAGCAGATGCCCAGACCACCAGCCCCAGGCCCGCAGAGTCAACCAAACAATACACGCGTTAAGATATTCCCTCCCCGTCAGTTGCTATCATCTCACCCCGAGTTTTCCAGTTCAGCAGTGTGTGGGGGGTGGGGGGTGCTCTTCTGGTTTTTCAGCCCGTGCCCTGGGTGGCTCACAGGAAGTCGTGGTTTGTCTTCTGGCTGAGGCTTTTTCTGGTCAGCATGGTGGAGCTCGCTTCATGGGAAGCAAACCACTGGATTTTAAAAACCAGACAGAAGGAAATCCCCCACGGTTGCTATAATGCACATTGTTATCCTCCAAATAGGTGCTCAGACTACCAGCTTAAGGCCTGCAAAGTCAATCAAACAATACAAGCATTGTTATTTATTTGTTTATCTTTTAACTTCAGTTGCTGTCATCTCAGCCTGACTTCCTCCGAATCAGTCCATTGCTTGTGTGTGTATGGGTGTGTGTGGGGGGGTACTCTTCTTGCACTGGCTCACGGGAAGGCGTGGTTTAGCCTCTTGATTCTCTTCCCACTCCCCATAGGGGGGCTGCTCCTGGTTCACGGGGAGCCCTACGGTTCTGCAGGCTGAGACTGATGGCCATGCTGGTTAGAGCTCAGACAACCAGAATGCTGATTTTAAAAACACGGAAAAGATCGGGCTCAGTGGGTTTAAACTGAGAACAAAAACTCCTTTGGTAATTGGATTCTAGGCCATGTGTGCTATTCTCTGACAGAAAAAACTGTCCCCGTTTTCCTCGGATCCTGAGGCTTTGTGGGATACTAAGGTTAAGGGGAGAAACTATTTAATCTGGCAGAGAAGATTTCAAGGCAGACCAACTTTCAGGCTGTGGCATGACTGCTCCTGGGGCTGTTAGCCAGATGTATAAGGAGAATCAAGAGCAATGGCATAACTGAGTGATTTTTAAAATCTTAAATTTTGCTGGGCATGGTGG
>RJWM01048833.1:0-11341 GCA_004363535.1 Dasyprocta punctata
TGGGGGTAGCTTGTCCATTAGCTACATAGTGGACAAGAAAGATATGGCATTTTTATCCAATGGAAAACCACTCAGCTATAAAGAAAAATAACCTCAAGCCTCTTGTAGGTAAATGGATACAACTTAAGATCATGTTCAAGGATGAAATGATCCAGAGTCACATGGGTGAACATCATGTTATCTCCCTAGTACAAAAAAAATTAAAGGAGTTAGTAAGATTCAAAATACACAATACATATTGTAAAAATGAAAGGGGAAGAAGTGTCTAAAAATGGAAGGCAGTGGCCATTGTCAATCTATTATCATGATTTGAGTCCTTCATTGTTTTCATTGTTCTGCTTTGTTCAGCTTACTTCTATTTTGGTAGCAGAGCTTAGCATCATCTATGTGGCAATGGTTTCAGGTGCATGAAGAATGCAAGATTTGGGTCAGGATGGGTTCCACTCAGATTTTAGAAGGCCTGGGAGGGCAATGTATGAACTTGTGAGTGTGAAGCTAAAGGGGCAGTGGAGGGCCCAGAAGTTTGGAAATGTCAGTAATGTGTATCATCTTAAAAAAATTCCAAGAGGGAGCAAAGTGGGCCCAAGAGAGAAGGTATGGTAGGTACAACCACCAGAAATGCCGTAGGGGGGAAGCCATCCAAACCCTTTGAAGTTCGCGTCTTGCCACAGTTTGCTTCAGATCCTGCACATGGATCTACAGGAGCTAGTGTTTGCTCTGCTTGATTTTGGACTTGCTTTGGTCTCATTCCTTTGTATCTTCCTGTCTGTAACTTTTGGAATAAAAATGTTTACTCCTGTGCCATTAAATATTGGAAGTGTTTAACTTTTTTCATTTGTACAGGAGCTCACAGCTAAAAGTTTGCCTTACATCTCAGAGGAGACTTGGCACTTACACTTTTGAACAATATTGAAAGTGTTATGAATTTAGGAACTCTTAGAGATAGACTAAATATCTTGTACATGAAGAAATGTACAGGAGTCTTTGGAAGGCCAAGGACAGAATGCTATGGTGTGTGTCAGGATGTCCCTCTAAATCCTTATGTGGTCATAGGGACTGGATTTTCCAGAGGTGCCTAAATATAGTTTGTGATTTGTTTATGTTCTAATGTTGGAAATAAGGGTGTGTGAGGGGAATGGTTGAGCTGGAGGTTGACCACACATTCAGTGCTAGAGTAAGGCTGGACCCAAGAGCATGGAGTGCCAAGATGAGTCATGTGAGCAAATTGTGAGTAAAGCAAAGCCAGCCCAGCAAGTGTCTGGCCTTGTTTCCCTCACTGTTAATGACAGCACAGATAGCTCTTTCAGTGTTCTCAGCGAAACACTGAGATCCTGCACTTTTGACACTGTAGCATACTTCCCCCCTTTTAACTGTTATAAATAAAGATGCAGAGCATGCTAGGTTCCTCTTCATCAGAGAGGTCAGGTACCTCTTAGTCCAAGCTTTCATTTTAGTGTGTGTGTAGGTTTTCGTCTATCTCCTGTCTCCCCTGTCAGGACCTCGCTGGCTGCACGAGTTGTGGAAGCTGTGAGTGCTACACCCACTCTAGGGTGGGTAGCCTGCATACAATATAAGGAACAGAAGGAAGCTTGCTTTCCCCTTTTTGCTTTTGTTGCTTTTGCTGTTTTCCATGTGCCACCCTGCCTTGGAGCCAGCTGATTATGGACTAAAACCTCTACAAACTGTGAGCTAAATAAACCTTTCTTCCTTTAATCTTGAGTGTCATGTATTTTGTCTAAGCAATGAAAAAAGTAACTAAGATAGGATGTGTCAGTAAGGAAATGGACAAACATCTCTACTTTCATTGCACCTCTTACTAGAGTGGGAGTAGAATAGCTAGAGTATAGAGTGACCTGGAGAAATAGGCCTGGGTGGGAAGCCAAGGTAGGGGGGTGGGCAGTAGGGGGTATTCACAGATGTCTTCCCACTGGGTTAAACCCTTTGTCTAGGCCAGTGGTAGTGAACCTATGGTATGCATACCGCAGTGGGTTGTTTGTATCACTCAATGCTCTAAAAGATTTTCTGTCTCTGGCCTGGACTCTCTCCGGCATTAGGTGAGCTAACACAGTGTTACACATTGTAAAAGGAAGCCATAAGTCATCTGTAGATGAGGCATCCTCAATTCTTTTACCCATAGCTGTGTGAATAGATAGTTACCACGAGATGCTCATTTTTGGAAGAAAGCACTTCAATTCCCTGCAGCTTTTCTTCATACTTTTTAAGGAACTGAAAATGTTTTCAATGGTTTGAACAAATAAAAGTTTTGTGTTTAATATTTCAGAACGTAAGATACTTATGCAGATGATGGATATGAGACTTTAATTCATAGTCTGATTCTAGTCCTATGGTTTCTGAGTCTTGTGAAAATATATCATTTTATAATATTATAATTCACATATAATTTTTCTTATAAAGATATACTGAAGAAAATGGACAAAGCATCTCTGACTGTGCCCTTGGCAAGTGACTGAATACATTCATACTGTGTCTTCCAAGATGTCCTTGAAGGAAAGAAGAACACAACTCACTACAAAAATACAGGAAATGTGGTTGTGGCTCTGAATTCAGAGTTTCATGTGGTTTCTGTTATCTATTAACAAAACAGTACAAAACATTAAATGAAACATTCCACAAATAATTCATAACTTTAAATTGAGTGTCATTCTGAGTATGTTAGCTTTCTCATTATAACAGATAGCTGAGACATTCAGCTTATAAAGAGAAAAAGTTTATTTGGTTTGGTGGACTGACAACTCGTGATCAACCTGTAAAACTCAGGTGAACTGAGTCACTGGGGTGCTGGGTGTGGATGGCCCATCTGAGGATTGTTGCCAATGACACAAAATGGAGAACTGGAGATGAAAAAGTGTGGTATTGTTGGTTCTCCTGGAGGAGCTTGTCAAGCTTCTTTCCTGATACGAATTCGGCTGTTCTCATCATGAAAGGAGCTTGGGATCTTGTTGTTGTTGAGAATGGCTGTTGTACTTTTTGGGGGAGCTCTGGATCTTTATTTTGAGTGCTATTTCCTGGCTTTGGAGGGGAAGATGATGTGCTGTTCAATCTCCTAAAGAAGCTTGTCACGCTGGCTTCCTGATGTGAACTCGGCTGTTCTCATCATTTGAAGAGTTTGGAGCCTTGTTACTGAGAATGGCTGTGGTATCTTTTGGAGGAGCTCTGGTCCTTACTTTAATTGTTGCTTCCTGACTCTAGTGAAGATCCCTCAGCCTACTGGCACCGTTCCTTAATCCTGCTGGCACAGATTTTCTAGCTTCCACCACTGACCTTTGGGACTTCCCAGCACAGTTCTGTGAAACAGACTTGCATGAGACACTCTGTGGACTCTAACCTTTCTGTTGGACTTGTGGGGGGCATTGTCTTGGGCTCTAGGTCTTCAACTGGACTCATGCAGGACAGTGTCATGGAATCCAGGCCCCCAGCTCAATTTTTTGAGTCTTCAGAGTGTAGACATATTTCTTGCACTATTTTGTATTTGACTCTTTGGGTGAGTATTATAAAATAAGTCTCCAAATTATGTGTCCTGTATTAAATTGCTTTCCTTGTAAACTTTGACTACAATATTTGGAGTTACAGCTTTGGGGCTTTCAGTCTATTGTGAGTTGGTTCTGTTACTTTTGGGCCTATGGTAAGGCAACACATCATGGTAGGGTGTACCTGAGAGAGGAAACTTCTAATCTTTTGTTTATTTTTCCCATAGGGAATTAAATTCACAACCTTCATATACAGCTATAGTCCCAGCATCCTTATCTCCCTTGTTAATTTTTATTTTAAGATAGGATATTGCCAAGCAGCTAAGTTGCCCAGGCTGGACTTGAATCTGCAATCCTCCTACTTCAACCTCCCCAAGGCTGGGTTAGGCTGGTCATCTTTTGGTGACTGGGAAGCAAAAGGATAGGAGGAGTCTGGCTTTCTACAGTTCCCTTCAAGATCGTGGGCCAAATAGCTAACGCTTCTCAGTAGGCTCCACCTGTTCAAATTTCTACCACCTCCCAATAGAAACAAGCTGAGGAACAAACCTTTAACATAAGACACTTTGGGGAATGTTCCAGATACAAACTGAAGCAGAACTTCATGAGCAAAGCTTGTGCCTTTCTCTATTTCACCTGGGACAAGAATCTCCCCTTTATGTTGTTTTGCCTAACTTTGGAAGTCTGGGACTGGTAGTCTGAGCAACTATTTAAAGCATAACAATATGCAATAGAGTAACAATTTTGGATTTTCTACTGTCCTATTAGTTTTGTTTTGTTGCATTTTACTGTTCTATTTTACTCCCTTTAAAATAAAAAAAAGAATCTCCCTTTTGCCACATTCTTCATATTGTCAGTATTCTCCACTGCTAGTCACTTAGTAGCCATCTCAGTTATGAGACTCACTGTTGGGTATCTTAATACTTGTGTCAAATACCCCCTAGTTTAACACTATCTCCAAAGTACAGAAGTGGCACAATTCAAGAATTGCAAAGACAGGCCATAAATTACTTCTTTAAAGTGAAAATGGGAAAATACATTAAGATTCTGAGACTACATTCACATACCATTCATTATAGCATATTGTTATAATTTATTTTATTTTACTATTAGCTATTTTAATGAATTTACTGTGCCTAATTTATACACTTGATTTTTTTAGTTCTCTGCTTATATAAGCAAAAAAGACAGCATACATAGTATTTGCTACCATCTGCTGGTTCGAGCACCCAGGGACTGTCTTGGAATATGTTCCTTGCGAATAAAAGACTAAGTAGTTTTGGGTAATAAATAGCATTTCCTGTAGGCATTTGTCACTGCATATGTTCTATAAGTTTACCAGACTGTAGCATGTATTAATAATTTATTTTTTCTATTACCAAATATTCTGTAGTTTTAATTTTTCATTGAATATGTAGTAGAATTCTACTATGAAGTTGTTCGGGGTCAGGCTCTTTTTTTGTGAAAATGTGTTCATTATTAATTAAAAATCTTCATCTGTTATAGACCTTTTCAGACATTTTGTATCTTCTTGAGTTCCTTTCAGTAGTTTGCACCTTTATTAGAATTTGATCATTTTATCTAGGTTAACAAACTTATTGGTACAGAATTTTCTTATAATCCTTTTTTATAGGATTAATAGCTATACGCCCTCTTTCTTTCCTGAGTTTAATACTTTGAATATTGTCTTTCATTTTCATTTCTTCCATTTTTCAATCTAGTGAAAGATTTGTCAGTTTAGTTGATCTCTTCTAAGCAGAAAGTTTGCTTTTATTTATTTTTTCTGCTCTTTTCTATTCTTTATCAGTTTTGCATCACTCTTTATGGTTTTCCCTTTCTTGTTTGATTTAGGTTCATTTTTTAAAATTTCTTAAAGTGTAAGGTCAATAAATGATTTGATGTCTTTCCTTAGTTTTAATATAAGCATTCATTTCTATGAGTCTTTTCAGTATCTATTTTAGCTTTATTCCATACTTTTGGTGTTTGTAATTTCATTTTCATTCATCTAAAAGTATTTATTTTCTCTTATTTCTTCTGTAACTCACTGGTTATTTAGGAATTTTTACATACTTTCCACTTGTTTTCAAATATTTTCTTCTCTCATTGATTTCTAATTTAACTCCACTATGGATAGATAACAATTTGTAAAATTTCAATAAATTTATTGATACTTCTTTTATGGTTTCACATAAGATTTCTTGTAGAGAATATTTCATGTGTAGTTGATATATATTATTGTAATTACTAGTTATTTTCTGCATACGTTATCTTTTGTGGGTTTCTATTTTCCATTAATATCTTTTCATATTAATTAAACATATTATATTATAGCACTTTAATTATCTATTGCTTTCATTTTATTTCTTGAAATTTTCTCTTGGGAAATGCAATTATCATCTTAATTTACAACAATGTAGTGTGTATTTAAGTTAATGTGATTTCTGTTGTATATTACAACTTTGCTCCTACAAAGTACTATTCTTTGCCTTCTACATCATTGTAAAATATAGGCCTGTCAGCACAGTGATACTATCACTCCAATGTAGTTGTCTTTTAAATCAGATAGAAAAGACTTGAAGTAAAAAAATACATTTACACTGTCTCTTACATTTATGTTCATAGTTACCTTTAAAATAGTTATCTTTATTCCCTCATATTAATTGGATTTACTATCTAGTATAATTTCATTTCAGCTTAAAATTCTCTCTAGTATTTATTTTAAGGATGTATAGCAGTAATGAATTCTTAGTTTTGTTTATGTGGGAATGTCTTACTATCTTCTTCACTTTTTATTTGAAAAAGCAAAACAGAAAAAAGAATAGAAATGATACAGGATTTCAAAAAAATAGTTGGAAATTAACACAAGTTAAAATAGTGCATATTGTTATCTTAGAAGTAGTTGTTCAGGGTTACAAGATTTAGGGATGAAAAAATGATCAAACAATCAAACAATGAAAGCACAACTTACTCTTTTTGATGAACTAACAGAGATTAGTAGTATAGCTATCTATCTTGTATATATATATGTATATATATATATGTGTATATATATGTATATAAATAAATAAATATATATATACACACACAAACATATATATATATACCCATATAGAAACAATCTTTTCCCTTCTTCTTTTTTCCTTTAACCAGTCGTTCTTTCTTTTTGAGCATTTTCTTTCCCTTTCATTATCACAATATCTATTCCATATTTTGGGTCTTATTACTCTTGCAGTTTTTATATTTTTACAGTAGGGAGACAATATGATATTCACAAATGTGAGTTTGATTTTTTTCACTTATAGATTACCTTTCTTTATAGCTGAGTAGTATTTCACTGTGTAAAAATACCGCATATTTTTTAACCATTCCTTGGTTGATGGATGTTTGGGTTGTTTCCAAGATTTAGCTATTGCAATTCATGCTGCTATAAACATTGGTGCAGGTATAACACTGTGGCATGATGTTTTCAATTCTTTCTGGGAATGTTTCTAGAAGTGGAATAGCTGGGTCAAGTGGGACTACCAATCCCAGCTTTTTGAGGATTCTCCAGGCTGATTTCCACAGTGGTTGCACCAGTCTTCATTCCCACCAACGGTGTAGAGGAGTTCCTTTTTCCCACCAGGTCCTTCAGCATATGTCATTCATTGATTTCTTGATTTTGGCCATTCTTTCAGGAGTGAGATGAAACTCAATGCTGTTTTAATTTGCATTTCTTGAATAACCAGTGATGTTGAACATTTCTTAATGTATTTATTTACTATTTGTATTTCTTCATCTGAGAAGTGCGTGTTCATCTGAGTTGCCCATTTTTGGATTGGGGTGCCTGATGTTTTTCATTCCTTTATATGTTCTATATATAAGTCCTTTGTCTGAGGGATAGCTGGCTAAATTCTTTCCCATTCTGTGGGTTTTCTTTTCACTTTGTTGGTGATTTTTTTTGTTTTTTGTGGCACCGGGGATCGAACTCACAACCTCACACCTACCAGGGCAGGCACTTAAGCCACTGAGCCAAACTCCCGGTCCTGGTTTTTTGAGGCAGGGTTTACACCACTGAGCTAAATCCCTGACCCCTTTCTTGTACATTTTTATCTATGTCTTCTCTAGCTATGTTGAACAACTCCTTTATTAAGGTTGTCATTTCTTTCTTTACCTGACAGATTACTTGTAAATTGATTTCTTCTGTAGCCTCATGTATTTGTTTCTTTATTTCACTTGTTATCTTTTCAGAAATTTCAGGCATGTGACTTCCAGTGTTCTTTATTTCAAGGTCTCCTGTACTTGTTCCTGATGGACTGGGCATACGAGATTGCATATTGCTTTTTTGTTTTGTCATTTTCACCTCTTGGGTTAATATTTCAGTCTTTTCTATCCCACTCATCTCAACTGTCCAATGTGTGTGTCTTAGGGTCCTACTGTGTGACTGATGCTCACCCAGTTGCTGGGTCCTACAATGTAGAGCAGAGGCCAGTCACCTTAATTTCTCCTCTGGGGCCTGTTGGGTCAGTCCTATATTCCTCCTAGGCTGACTAGCCTAGGAGTATTGATGTAAACCAACTCTTAGCTCCTATTGTTAGTGTGGCTTCAGGGTGTTCCAGGCAGCCAGACCCACCTGTCTATAGTGTGTGTGACAGCCTGGATCCTACTGTGTCACTGGGACTCTTGTAAGCCCTTTTGGGTTCCTCTGTGTGGAAGGAGGTCTCATCAGTGCTCTTGTCAACCCACCCAGGGTTCTTTGTATGGAAGATGGAGTCACACACACTCTTGCTGGCTCTCTACAGCCCTATAGCTGGGCAGAGGGTTTGCTGAGGCTTCTGTTAATGCACTGAAGTGCTCTCATTGAGGGGGAAACTCACCACACTGCCAAGGTCCTCTGTGTGTGGGGAGGGGTTACCAAGGCTCCCGCCAACACACTAAGGTACTGCAAGTGGTGAAAGGGGTTCGCTGACAGTTTATGGGCTGCTGAAGTCTTTTGTGTGCAGGGGAAGGGCAGCTGATGATCCTGTCAGCTGATGAGGTCTTTGGCGGGGAGGAAGGGAAGTCTATGACCACATTGGCCTCTGAGATCTTTCAGGTGTGGGGGAAGGGCTTCTTCTTCACTTTTGAAGGATATTTTTCTGGCTATAGAATTTTTGGTTGACATTATTTTCCATTTTCCTCTTGGAATATATTTTTATTTTGCTGATTTCCATGAAAAATTAAGTGTTAGTATTTTAGAAGTATCTTTTACATAAAAAGTCACTTCTTTCTTGCTGTTGATTTTTTGTATGTGACAATTTGATTATGACATGTACTAGTCTATTATCTGTTAGCTTTTTTTTTCTACTGGGAGTTTACTAAGCTTTATAATGATTTTCATCAAATTTGAGAAGTTTCAAGCATTATTTAACTATTTTGTCTGCTCTTTTCTTTACCTATTCTCCTTTTGACTTTTATTGTATGTATGTTGTTGTACTTAATGATACCCATAAATTGCTGCAATGAATAGATTCCCTGTTTATTTTCTTTAACTTTAAAAAAAATCCTACACCTAAGACTTAATATTAATTCACTTGTCTTTACTGATAAATTTAGTGCTTTTTTCTTTTACCAAGTCTAAATGGCTAATCCTTATTGAATTCTTCAGTAAAGTTTTCATGTTTTCCCATTCAAGAATTTGTATTTTATATTTATTTGTAATTATATTTCTTTTCTGATATTCTCAATTTGGTGGGCACATTGTTCTCATATTATACCTTAATTCTGTAGGCAGTTTTTAAAATATGGTTATAATATCTGATTTAGAAAGTGCAGAGTGTGAAATGACTCAGAAACAACTTCTGTTGACTGCTTTTTTCCTATACATGGGCCTTACAATACTGCTTCCTATATATGCTGAAATGGTGAAACTGGGAATTATAAACAATAGATGACCACTGTTGAAATATTTCTTACCAACTTCAGAGTCTGTTATTGGTGCTATCTCTTTTTATTGCTCTTGAAATAATTGTTAAATTCTATATTCCTTGCCATACACATTCAGTGAAGTCTCTGCTTTGATTATCTTAGTCCTCAACTGATGATTGCACCAAAATTTTGATAAATATCTTGGAGTGACAAGGTCTCAGTGTTTTCTGAAGGGCTCTGTGTTGTGGGGTGGGCCTATCTTCATGCTTCTGCATTTCCAACTTTGTCTTATTCTTCACAAACTGCTGCACATGACCTGAAGTCTCACCATAGGTGAACATCTGGGCTTTCTCTGAAAATGCACACAGCCCTCCTATGCAGGTGGACTTCTAGGTTCCTAGAGTACACTGGAACACTTCAAAGCCTTCTGTGGATAAAATAACTTCTCAAATTTTATTTTAAAGTGTGTGTGTGTGTGTGTGTGTGTGTGTGTGTTACTGTGAATCAGACTGGGGATATGGCTCGGTGGTAGAATCCATGGCTAACATGCATGAGACACTGGCTTCAATTCCTAGCACTGTACATAAGTTTTAGAGATTTTTTTTTGTGTGTATGTCTTTCTAGTGTTTCTCAAATTCTTTTCTTTCTTCTGGCAGCTATGATGTTTATCAATTGTTACTGTTTCCTAGAGGAAAGGGTTTCCAGGCATGTCAGTTTTGAATGAGGTAAAGTAAAGAACAGTCCTGACAATGGGGTTTTTTAAGAGTCTTCCAGACAGGCCAAAAAGTGGCAATTTCTGGAGGACATAGTTTTGGGGAGCCCTAATACTCTTTCTCTTCATCCAGTAACAGTTATGTTCTGGGTTTTCAGATTTCTTATAACTAGAGTGGGGTGAGCAGGTTGGAAATAGGGTAAGTGAAAAACACCAAAACCTCACTGTTTTGTTTTGTTTTGGTTTTCTGAGACCCCCTATGTAGTTCAGGCTGACCTTGAACTCACTATGTAGCCCAGACTGATCTTGAACTCATGACAATCTTCCTGTCTCAGTCTCTTAAGTGCTGGGATTAGAAGTGAGCACCTCCATGTCTGATAAAATCTCACAGTTTTGACTGAAGTTCTGTTGTTTTCCATGAATGAATTACCCATGTGGGTTGTTTTTGTTTTTGTTTAATTTGCAGAGTTCTAAAAACATCGATTTGTTATTTTTGCCAATGCTTGGATTGCTATTAGGAAAAAACATGGTTTTAGTGATCCTTGCTTTACAAGGCATATGTGACTCCTCTTGCTCTATTTTTCTAATCTCTACATTTTTTTTTGCATGTAAAGGTTTTTTTAAAAAGTCATCTTTGAACAACGTTAATTAATAATGGTTACCATATGCAACTATTTGTAGTCTCATGGAGGCATGCCTCCTTTATGACACTTTCTAATAATTATGAACCCATTATAGATAAGGCTATGGAGATTGATCTTATATAATTTGACCGGCAAGGCATACCTGGGAATGGGCAGGGTCACAGGTACAGCTTAGGGAATTGGAACAACTATAGGACACAAAGGAGGATTTGAGAAAATACATGTTTCATAGTGGGAGTTATACTTACAAAATCATATAGAAGTCAGATGTCAGAGGTTCTACAGTGGTGTACTAAGGAGTTTGCTCCATATGCAAAGAGAAGATGGAGACTGTCTTTTCCCAGACGTTAAGAAAAATTGCCCTGGAAGATACTTTCAGTTTTGCTTCCAAAGAGTGAGAGCTATACCCTACAGTTTTTCCAGCCTGCAATCTCTCAGCTGGTTTGGAGAGATAGGACCAGTGCAATTTCCATTTCACTATCTCTTCTCCTGACATATTAGAGCATAACTAATAATAAAAATGGAAAACACACCCTGAGGCTTGATAAACACACCTGGAGAATTGTCAGTCTTCAAGGATCAGCTTTATGTTGTGAGTGATGGGAAAACTCAGAGGA
>RJWM01048834.1:0-11333 GCA_004363535.1 Dasyprocta punctata
CCCCTGAGCTCTTGACACCTCCGTCTCTCTATTCTAAAATGGGGGTGTTGGGTTAGAGCCTCTCTAAGAACCCCTGTAGCAACCTCACCAAAAGAACCCAGCCCTGGAGGCTGATTTTAGGGTAAGATGGTTCTGGTCACTGGCTGGGGTTCAAGTCCTTGCTTGGTCACTTCCCTGGCTGGGTGACCTCAGGTGTGTCACTTTACCTCTGAAACTCAGCTTCCCCATCTACAAAGTAGAGGCTGCTCTGGGCTCAGAGATGGATTCTACCAATTGTTCAGGTGCTTATGGAAAATGGGCCTCCGATAAATGGCAGTGTCACCCTTTCCCCGAGATGCGGGTGTGGGAGGTGGGATATATAGGCCCTGGTCCTCAAGGTCAAAACTGAGCCCCAAGAGGTCTCAGGAGAAGCAGGATGTTGGGCAGCAGTGGGAGTGGGAGGGCCAGGTCACCAAAAGACCACTGACTGAAGCGACCCCACACACACCTTGGTTTTAGATGCTGCAGCTGAGAAGCCAGGAGCCCCAGGCTCCCCGCTGAACGTCCGGTGCCTGGATGTGAACCGAGACTGCCTCATCCTGACCTGGGCCCCACCCAGCGATACCCGGGGCAACCCCATCACCGGCTACTCCATCGAGCGGTGAGTCAGCCTCTGCACTGGCAGGGCCCTGGGGTGGGATTTTGCCCAGCTGCAAGGACAAGAGTGGAGCCACAGGGAAAGGAGCCCATGCCTGGCCTTGAAGACCACCCTCCCCATCTCCACTGCTGAGAACAGGGCAGGAGGCTGAACATGTTGTATGATTTAGGGGTATCCATGCCTCCAAATTGTCACACTGCTACCTGGAATTCTGGGGCAATGCAGTGGCTAAAGGCTGAGCACATGTGAATTTGTTTGCTCTTTCCCCATGTCAGGCCCTGGAGGAAGACCAAGTAGGAAGGGGAGAACAGGCCGAGAAGCCCCAGCTGGAGAGATTACCTGATTCTCCTACTGACGGGCTGGCTGGCTGCTGCGCATACCTGGGCTAAGGGCGAGACTTGTCTCATTTCTTCTTTATAATAACTCCTGTGTAAAGGAGATGAGGAAACTGAGGTACCTAAGGAGACAATCTTACCCAAAGTCACACAGCAGTGGAGGCAGTACCAGACCTAAAAGGCATGCATGCTGTCCAGTTGCTGAGGACAATGGTACCCATAAGGCCCAGAGAACCAGACCCAGAGGGTCAATCTGGCAGGTGCGTCTGTAGGGCAGCGATGGCTGTTTGTTATCTCTGTAAACTCTAACAGGTCGCCGTCACTGGCTTAGGGAGGTGTCAAGTCCTCCCACTCTGGCAGCAGATGGCCCACTTAGGGAGGAACAGAAGTCACACGCAATTCCTGGGGCTATTGAGAAGATGGGATGATGGGGACAGAGGGCACAGCCCCCAGCAGGCAAAACTTCATGGGAGGCATGGGCTATTCTGATCAGCATGATGCAGACATGCAGAAGACGCCTCCCAGGCCAAGGCCAAGGCTGGAGCCAGGAATTTAATCAGCAGGGAAGAAGCAGGTGGTCCCAGTCAATCAGTGGCACCTACAGAAGCTCTAACAGGGAGGTGCAGGGCTGAAAGCCAGGGCCTGTTTCCCACAGGTGCCAGGGCGACTCTGAGGAGTGGGTGCCTTGCCATGAGGCCCCTGGGAGCACCTGCCGGTGCCCAATCCAAGGCCTCATCGAAGGCCAGAGCTACCGATTCCGTGTGAGAGCCATCAGCAAGGCAGGCAGCAGCCTACCCTCCAAGGCCTCAGAAGTAGTTGTCATGGGCCACCGAGATGCAGACCACAGGAAGACAGGTGAGCACAGAGGTCCTGAAGGGACGTTCTAGAGCATCAAGCAGGTTGCACACAAGGAGACAGGTGACACAGCCCGGCCCTCAAGAAGCCCTAGTCGGTTGGTGGAGACACAATCCTGTCCTTAGCCTGAGGATAAAGGCTTCGGCAGTCTGATATCTGCTGGCAACACCAATCTGAAGAGGACCACAATGCCTGCTTCAGATGCCTCCAGTCTGATGCAAGTGGCAGCCCTGCCCTCAGGAGCCCCCACCCAGGGCAAATGTGGAGACACTTTTCTCTCGGCCGTTAAGGGTCACCCTGACTTAGGTTTGCCATTGGCTCCAGCATGCTCCTCTCTGTCCCCACTTGCCCCATAGATGAGCATGTCTCCGAGGTTGAACACTGCAGGGCTCCACTGGGGACTCCTGAGGAAACTCGGCCCAGAGAACACCTGCCTGAGTTCACACAGTGAGAGCCACCAGGCCAGGAGCAGACAGGCAGGATTCAGGGTTCGAGGCGGGGCAGGCCCTCGATCACCTTGACTTAGTACCTGCATCCTCCATCCTCCTTCTTAGAGATCCCCTTTGACCTGGGCAGCAAGATCACCGTCAGCATGGATGATTTTGAAGGTAGGCCTGACTTTGCCAAGCACGGTGCCTCCAGCCAGCTCCTGAACAGCTCTGGAAGTTATGGGACACCGACAGGCAAAACACGAATGCTATCCATATTTGGGGTACAGGGATGTGAGGGTAGGAGGGTCTTGTTGGAGGAGGCCTGGGTACTGGGGTCACTGTGGCCCTCTGGCTGCATTGCTGGTGAAGGAGGTGACCTATGGGGACTCCCTGCGCAGGGCATCAGGAGATCAGAGTTCTGGCCTGGTCCTGCAGGGAAACCTGGAGCAAGTTCCTGCTTCTTTCTAGGCCCCAGTTCCCTCCTCTGTGGAATGAGGAACTGAGGTGAGGGGCTCACCCATCTCTGCCCCGGATGATTCTGATTCTAGATGCCGTGACCATTCCTTTGCCGCCAACCAATGTCCATGCCAGCGAGATCCGGGAGGCCTACGTGGTTCTGAGCTGGGAAGAACCAAGGCCCCGGGGCAAAGCCCCACTGACCTATGCCCTGGAGAAGGTAGGAGACCCCCAGGACCAGCCCAGGACAGCCTGAGAAGCAGACATGCTGTGGGGCCCAGGTGCAGGGAAGTGCAGGGTGCTGAGAAACCCCAGGCAGCGTCCCCAGGGACCTTGGGGGAAGAGAAGAGAATCCCTGCCTGGAAGGACCTGAGCACAGCTCTACACAGAGGCAGGGGGTGGACTCAATGGCCTTTTGTGGTCACCTAAGGCATTAGTTACTTGTGCTAGTAGTTCTCGAGGCTGCTCATGAAATACACAAAGTTAAGTGGCACAGACAACAATAACAACAGTAAGACTGAGGTCTCCTGGTTGCTTCCCTGCCCCAAGTGGCTGGCGTCAGGTCAGACATTGTGTCAAGCACCTCCTCTTGACAAGGCCATGGTGGGAGGGGAGCTGGGCTGTTGCCTACCAGTTAGGGGTATGGGGAGCACTGTGCAGGAAGAGGCAGGCCCCACTGGGCACAGACTGGGGACAGGGGACACCCTGATGGAGATGGGACTGCCCTTGTGGAGTGGTTTCAGTACAAGGGAGACAGTGTGGAAGAGAAGACAGCATGGGTACAATTCAACCCAGGCTTCTACGGGGTGCTGCCAAGCCAGCTCCCTGCCTTCTCCGAGCCTTGGTATCCCAGAATGGAATAGCTGACCAATGAGGGCAAAATAAGGAACAGTACACAGCCAGGGCCAGCATTCGGGACTATGCACGCTTCCAAAGAGGTGTTCTTGAGTCGTCTTCCTGAAAGTAGAGCCTGACTTTCTCTGACTCACTGTGCCCTCCATGGTGCCTGGCACAAAATAGGTCGGCCCTGAGGAGAGAGATGAAAACCTAGGGGCTGCTGCATTTAGATGCTGCGGCCAGGGAGCCTTGCGCAGAAGCCCCTGGTGTGTGTGGGGGGAACCTAAGCCATCGGTGCATGGCAGGGAGGCACAGGACTGTGATGAGTGGACATGGGAGTGAACTCTGGCCAGACAAGTAGCCAGCCTCAGGTCCTGGGGCAGCGCTTCCTCCAAGAGAGATGAAGAGCTTGAGAGACTTCTGAGCAAACAGAGCCTTGAGCTGGTCTATGCTGTCAAGCATCCCTCTGGCCGTCCCTTAAGAAAAGACTAAAAGGAGTTAAAGGTAGAAAGACTCAATTCAGGCCACAGATAATGCTGACTTGAATCAAGGATAGGGTAGGAAGCATAAAGGATTAAGTCATGTTGGGTTCTAGATACATTTTCTCTTTTTTCTTTTCCCAGTACTGGGAATTGAATCTAGGGTCTTTGCACCAAGCTATAGCCCCAGCTCTTTTTTTATTTTTTGGTTTTGAGACAGGGTCTCACTAAATTATCCAGGCTGGGCTAGAATTTATAGTCCTGCCTCGGCCTCCCAAAGTACTGGAATTACAGGCATGTGCCACCGTGTCCAGCTTGGATGCATTTCAAAGGTGGCACAAATTGGATCTGTTGATGGGACTGTATTTGGGGCAGGAGGGAAAGAGCCACAGTTGGGTCTCTGGGTTTGGGCCTGAGCTACTGGAAGTGTGGTGCCACAAGCACATGGTGGCAGCCCAGATGAGAAGAATCCCAGGGCAGAGTGCTAGACATCCAACAGGTGAGGGACTTAGGAGAAAGGTTAAGGAAGAAGGTGGGCCAGGGCTTGGGGGCAGCCCGTCTGGGGAGATCGTGAAAAGAGTGTGGCGAGCGTTTCACCCAGCAACAGCTTAGTTGATGCCAGTTCCTCTTTCCCTCCAGTCGGTCATAGGCAGCGGAACCTGGGAAACCATCAGCTCAGAAACTCCAGTGAAATCTCCAAGGTTTGCCCTCCTGAACCTGGAGAAAGGGAAATCATATGTCTTCAGGGTGCGGGCCATGAACCAGTATGGCATGAGCGACCCCTCGGAGCCCAGCGAGCCCATTGCCCTGAGAGGCAAAGCAGGTACCACATGATACAGCCAGAGGGGTATGAAGCCCAGGAGGAATAAGAGAGGATGAAAAAATGGAGTAAGTCAAGAAAAAATATTAGAGGAGCCTCACATTTGTACTAAAAGGAAGATAAGGGTCCAACGAATGATGTGTAAGGAATTTGAAATGTAAAGAAAGGACTAAAAAGATTGTGAACCTGCCTTCTGCCTTCTAAGCATCCAACCATCCAACCAACCATTCATTCAACCATGTTCTATCCACCCATCCATCCATCTATCTATTCACCCAACCATCTATCCATTCATTCAACCAGTCATCCTTCCACTCATCTACCCATCCAACCATCCAACCAGCCATCCATCTATCCATTGACAAGTCATGGCAGCCCCCAAAAGGAGCTTAGTATCTGGGAACCATGAAAATCAACAGAGAAATTTCAAGAAAAGAAAATCAAGTTTTCTGGAGAGTAAAGCTAAGGACTGAGGAGGGCTGTCAGATTTGGTCACTTCTGGAAGAGACTGTAGGACTCAAGGAAGGAGGGCTTTGGTGCTTGAGTGAGGAAGGAGAGATGCTCAGTAGCTATGAAATAGAGGACTTTTAAAATAGGAGAGTCCCAGATGCACTTTCAGGCCTGGGAAGTCCAACTCCAATCCCCTGGGCAAGGCTGAAATCCATGTGATGTCCTGGATCGCTGTGGGCCTCCTCCCTGCCTCTCCTCACACCCCCTCCCCCAGCCTGTCAGGGTTTTAACTTGGTGTCTCTCTCTTATGTTTCTGTTTTTCAGCCACTCTCCCTCCTCCGGCTCAAGTTCAAGCTTTCCGAGACACGCAGACCTCTGTGTCCCTGACCTGGCATCCTGTGGATGGTGGCACCGAACTCCTGGGATATTACATCTACTCCCGGGAGGCAGGATCATCTGAGTGGCAGACAGTCAACAACAAACCCATCCAAGGCAGCAGGTGAGTCTGTCCCACCCCATCCACAACACGCATCCAGCCCACTGTGTCACAGCTGGATGCTAACCCTGCTCTAAACTCTCACGTTAGGTCTTCTAGTTCTTACTGTAGTCCTGAGTTTGAATGATAAGGGAGGGTTGTGTTTGTTTGTCTGTCTGTTTGTTTGTTTGTTTGTGGTACTAAGGATGAAACCCAGGGCCTTCATACTGAGCCAGACCCCTCTCCACCTTATTCTTCATTTTGAGACAGAATCTCACTAAATCTCTTAATGTCCCAGGCTGGACTCAAATTTGTGATCTTCCTACATCAGCCTCCCAGAACACTGGGATTATAGACATGTGCCATCATGCACAGTTAGGATGATTGCTTTAATATCATTTTACAGAGGGAGGAACTGAGGCACAGAAAGAGTAAGCATCTGGCCAGAACTCCCATGGCTAGGAAGAGAAAGGACAGGGACCTGGCCCCAGATGGTCTCCTTTGGCATGCACTCACTGAGGGTGTGTTCTTTGCAGACGTCTGGGGATAGGGGTGACCATGAATTGGAGGAGCCCCCTGCAGAACCAGATCTGCTACAAGAAAATGTGGATAAGGAAAAAGGGAGAAAGAGGTCCATGATTTGGGCTTTATCACACAGGGACAGGAAGAGAAGGACAATTTTCTCTAAACCAAAATGTCCTTGTGTCTCTGGGTGACAGTTCATTCTGGGATCTTTAGAAGGACTCCATGTTTTTGAGTCACAGCAATATTGCAGATTCTACCAGCCACTTGTTCTTGTTCAGGATCAAAACCCAGAGCTCTGAAGATGTGCATGTAGCACTGGGTCAAGGGTGGGCAGCCTTGACCTTCCGTTGGTAACTTTTTCAGTGTACAGTATTTGCACTTTGACAATGGTCCTTAAAAGAGCAGGTGTCCTTTACAACCTTGAAGATGACATCCTCCACGGAGCCATTTCAGGCATCGCTATGGGATTGGGGGCAATATTTTTACAGAAGAATGGGCCAGAACTCCCAAACTCCATCACGATGGTAACCACTTAGCCCACGAGGTTCAGGAAGTCTCCAGGCTGTTTGGCCATCCTGAAGCTGTACTTTTCTCTCCCAGGTTTACAGTTCCAGGGCTGAGGACAGGGAAGGAGTATGAGTTTTGTGTCAGATCGGTCAGTGAGGCCGGTGTGGGTGACAGCTCAGCCCCCACGGAGCCCATTAGGGTCAAGCAGGCACTGGGTGAGTCCCCAGCAGGTCCAACCCACGACCCTCTGGGGCGTCCTGGGCTGGGCAGGGGCTTGGCTCCTCGGCCACATCAGACTCAGATACCCTCCAGGGGTGATGCCGCTGGCTCAGGGTGGACCCCCTGGGACATGGTGGATGCCCACCAGGGGAGGTTCCTGGGTTCCCTCGGGCCCTGCTGCCCAGAGCCACCACCCTTGGGAGCAGCTGCCTGCCTCCTCGCCTCCTGCAGCCACTCCATCAGCCCCGTATGATTTTGCCCTCCTGCACTGCGGGAAGAATGAAATGGTCATTGGGTGGAAACCCCCCAAGCGTCGTGGAGGCGGCAAGATCCTGGGCTACTTCCTGGACCAGCATGACTCAGAGGAGCCAGCCTGGCACCCGGTCAACCAGCAGCCAGTCCCCACCCGGGTCTGCAAGGTGAGCAGGAGCGTGGCCGGGGACTCACGTCATTGCTATGTGTGCAGCGGGACATGGAGGACACTGCATGAGGCCTCCAGGCACTTGTGTGTTCTCAAATTATACCCTGCCGCCACTGTCCAGCTGAGTTCAAGCACAGATCATTTCCAAGGCCCTGTGTAAAGCCCCTGAGAACCAGGTGTAGTGGTGCACGCCTGTACTCGCAGCCCCCTGCCCCGAGAGGCTGAGGCAGGAAGATTGTGAGTTGGAGCCCAGAGCAGGCAATTTAACAATTTAGCAAGACACTCTCTCAAAATAAAAGTAAATAAATAAATTGATAAATAGGACTGGTGATGGAGCTCAGTACAAAGGCCCCAGATTCAATCCCTGGTACTGGAGAGAGGAGCCCCCGAGGAGCGCGCGCTCACACGCACACACACACAGCTCCTCTTCTCCAGCCACAGCCATCCTGGCCCGTCTTTCCACTCTTCCAGGTCAGCGACCTCTGTGAAGGCCATTTCTATGAGTTCCGTGCCCGAGCAGTGAACTGGGCAGGTGTTGGTGAGCTGTCGGCACCCAGTAGCCTGTTTGAGTGCAAAGAGTGGACAATGCCCCAGCCAGGTGAGGCCCGAGGGCTGCGGCCCAGGCTGCCCTGCCTGCCCTCCCCACCTGGCCCTAGAGAGACGCTCAGCGTGGCGGCCCCTGTGTGTCCAGTCTTGCTCGGCTGGCCTGGACCGCAGGCACTGACCTTTCCACAGGCTCACCTTGGAATCCCCCATGCAGACTGTCGCGAGCCTGCCAAAACCAACCCTTGACTGGTACCTCTTGGGTCTGTACCCCAGCACCAACTACTCCCCAACTTGACATGCCCTCCAAGCTGATTCTGCCCCCAGCCCCACCATAAATGCCAAGGCCATGCGGCGAGGTCACCCCTCGTCCACCTGGGACTGACGATTGTTCATTCTGGGAATCCCCTCAGTGGGGACACCACATGCTGCGACAGTAACCCCCTGAGCATGGCCCCCCTCGCCTCTCCCACGGAAGGAACAATCACATTATCTATCATGCTGTTCAGCTCCATTCTGTTTGCTGCATAAAACCTTTACCTGGTGCCAGGTAATTACAATACATGGTGCTTTCAAGAGCAACAGTTAGGAACAGCTAATCTCTATCGGGTACTGACTATGTACCAGACACTGCCGCAGATATTCTCGCTATTACAGCAGCACTGTGAGGACTGTTATCTTCCCACTTTACAGGTGAGGAAACAGGAGTGTGAGGTTAAGTAACTCATCCAGAGTCCCCCTCACTGGAAAGGAAGGCTGGGGATCTAAACCCGGGCCGTCAGATTCTGGGGGTCACACCTTAGCCGCACCAAACACTGAAATGTTCACGATGTCAGAAGGGCTCATGGGAAAGGTCAGGGAAGCTGCCAGGAGGAGGGGAACACTGAGTGTATTTTGAAGAGTTAACCCTACTCCAGCCCTACAATCCAGCTTAGTCACAAAGCCAAGGCTGGCCAGGTCCCCCCTATGCCCCGAGCAGGCACTTCCAGGCTTGGTGGTGACCAACAGACTGACCAGCTTGCTGACTGACTGCCCAGCTCACTGCCCAGCTGCCAGCTATCTGGCTGGCTGGTTGCCTGGCTGTCTGGGTCCCACATCTCTGCTTTCCCTCACCCCCACAGGCCCCCCGTATGACGTGCAGGTGTCCGAAGTGAGGGCTACCTCCCTGATGCTGCAGTGGGAGCCCCCGATATACACAGGGACTGGGCCAGTCACGGGCTACCACATCAGTGTCCAGGAGGAAGGCTCTGAGGAGTGGAAGCAGGTCACCCCAAGCCCCGTCTCTGCCACCCACTTCAGGGTAAGTTCCTACCCCTTCATCTTCTAACCAGCCCTGAGCCTTCCTTGCCACTGGACGTGGCAGAACCACCAAACACTCAAGTTGCCACACCCTTTGGAGAGCGCTTCCTTTTCTTACTGGACCAGAGAAGGAGAGTGGCTTAACCAGGGCCACACAGCAAGCTGGCAGAAGGTCTGGCTGACCGCTGGCCTTACTCTGCTCCATGCTGGGCAGACTCCTCCCTGCAATCTTCACTTGAGTGAGCCTGGTATATCAGTATTTAGATATGCATATCCCTCAACCTGTGAAGTCTATCTCTGAAGTTGAATTGTAGAGAAAGAATAAGACAAATGTGGAAAGACCTAAGGATGGTGAGAGTCATTGTAGCATTGTAGCAAAAGCCAGAAACAATTCAAATGTCTGCCAGAAGGAGTTTGCTGAAATAAATCACAGTGCATCCTTCACATAGAATCCTGTGCCAGATAGTGTAAAGCATAAGGAGCAGCAGCAGTATAAAGGATGAACTAGACCTTCATGTGTTGCCATGAAAATACACCAATCATACGCAGGTAAGAAATAAAAGCAGCCAGATGTTGTGGAACACACCTGTAATCCCAGCACTAGGGAGGCTGAAGCATGAGGATTGCTGTGAGTTCGAGGCCAGCATGGGGTACATAGTGAGACCCTGTCTCAGAAAAACCAAAGAGTGAAAGAAGGAGAGAGAGACAGAGAGAAACAGAGACAGAAACAAAGACAGAGAAAGCAGAAGAGTAGGATATTTATATGTTTAAATAGCACACAACCTATAGTATCTATATTAGATAGAGAAAAACATTTGCAGAGAAATGTTTCTTAATTTAAATGAGAAACAAACTCTAAACCCTTTGGATAAATAAGAAATGTGGTAGAATCACTGGTTATGATCACTGTGACTACCATGTTTTTAACTTTCCACACACACAAGAGGAAAGGAACTCTTTTCCTGGTGTGACAAAGATGACTCACAAATATTTATATGAGTTAGAAAACAAAGGTGTCATTGTGAATCAGCAGCAGACACAAATCACTTGCTTACAGACTTCCTGTCACTGGGGTTACTCTCACAGGTCATGGTGTCTGTGCCCCGAAGATAGTGTATGGAGGTGGGGATACAAGGAAAGTTCACTATTTCATTTTCTGCAGCTCTACGAAAAGATGGACTACTTCCTCCCTGAGACATCTTTCCCAGGGCGCAGGGGGAGGTGCAATTGTCAGGATCTCACACACATGCACGCGTGCACACGCATAATGGGAATGCAACCCAGGGCCTTGGAGTTTAGCTACATCTCTAGCTTTAAAATTTTCCCACTTTCTTTTATAATCAGAAGCAACTTTAAAAAGAAAAAAGAAGCAACTTAAATACTTTGATCTTATAAAAATGAAACTAAGCCCACCCGAGACAACACATATGAGAGAAGAAAAGCATTCGCAGGCAGTCCTTTGAGATACCACAGACTTCCGTATCCCCAGGGCCAATCGGCCAGCACAGGAATTGGCCGGTGCTGGACAGCTGGCCTGAGAGAGCCACGCATGATGGACAGTCCCTCCACCTCCCTGTGGGTGACCCCGGGCCAAAACAGTGACTTGGCACCGGTGTCCACATGGGTATGGTTGGCTGCCAGTCAATCATTCACTAACCAGTTCCTGACATCTACTTACTGCCAGGTCTGGACAGGGTCCTAGACATAAAAAGCTAAACAAGCGACAGCTACTGGGTCACAGCAATTACAGTGTGACATGATGAATGCAGTCATGGAGGGAGGTCGGGGATGCTGATGATACAGGGATGATAGAGGGCCGCAAATCATCCAAATAAAGTAAGGGAAGTATTGTAACTCCCAACCTGCTAGGTGTCCAATATGCCAAGTGTGTGTTCCCCAAAATCAAAGAATGAATTCTAAGGAACAATGAAGGTTAAGAGGAGGAAACGTTTATCGAGGGAAAGATAGCTTTTGTCTAAGAAAGAAGGGGAACCATAAAGCAGCTTGCCACAGACTCCACTTACAGGGGAGGCTTTATAGAGCA
>RJWM01048835.1:0-11348 GCA_004363535.1 Dasyprocta punctata
AATGATATGCAATATTGTAACTACTGCCAAACTTCAACCACCTCAGTGTGTAAACCTACAATGTTATCATATCAGATCTGTTGTTGTTGTTTGTCTGTCTTTTTTGACTTTTATTTCTAGCTTCTGTATCTATTTTCTCTTAAATAAAAAAAAATTAACAAAATCAGTAAATGAAGTACAGAAACTCCCTGACTTCTCGCTCCCATTTACAAAAACATATAATAAGAACAAAGGGATAGTTAACAAAGATAAATTTCATGTCAAATATGTTTTTCTACAATTAATAGTGTAATGGTCTGACACTGAACCGGACCAACGAGGCCAAGGACAAATCAGAAGTTTGGGAGCCTTTAATAATAATAATAATGACCAGCTGGCTGGGACTGCCTGGGAACCTTCATGCTGAGAGGCCGACATGTTACTATGTTTTGTCTTTTAAAAGAGACGGGATAACACATCCTAGCACGGTCAGTTGATATCAGCACTTTGAGAACGTTGCAGGTGGGAAGGGAGGCTGAGTCATGGCTGAATATGGTTTTGTGTTTTGCAGGCTTTTAGCTAGGCTACCACAATGGAGCATTTAAAACGATTTGACCCCCTATAGTTTTCCATAGGTAAACGGGGAAACTTGATTCAACTAACCAAAACCAATCAGTAATCTATTAGCCAAAACACGCTTCAAGGCCTGTAAGTATAAACTTTCTGCCTATGCTGACGAATCATGTGACCATAGAAGCATCTGTTGATCTCATTCTTTTTATCAAAACTTTCAACCCCTTCCAAAGAAAGGCAAGTACAAAATAGTCTGTTAGAGCTTGCAATGAACGAAGCAGATTCACGCAGTCTCTGCGCTGTTTGTGTGTCTGTTCTCTACACGCTGATGCTCAAGCCCACCTTCGGGGACTCTGTGGACCTAGCCCGGCTGGACTGCGGCACTCAAATAAACAACATTAGCTGAAACTCCAGCTTCTAGAAAAAGAACAACAAATCAAACCCAAAGCTCATTTGAGGGAGAAAATTATAAAGATAAGAGCAGAAATTAATGCAGTTGAGGCTATGAAAACAATACAAAGAGAATCAATGAACTGAAGAGCTGGTTCTTTGAAAGATTAAAAAATTGATAAATCCTTATGTAACCTTATCAAAAAGAGGGGGAAAAGACTCAAATTCATGCAATTATGAATGAAAAGGGTGAAATCTCGGGTTCTATGGAACTCGAGAAGATCATCAATACTTACTTCAAGAATATTTACTCTAAAAAGATGATAAACAAAGAAGAAAAGGATAGATTCCTATATACATATGAATTGCCAAGACTGAATTAAGAAGATATAAAAATTCTAAATAAACCAACATCAGTCAATGAAATTGAAGATGTAATTAAAAACTTACCAACAAAGGAAGCCCAGGTCCTGATGGATTCACAGCTGAGTTCTACAAGATATTTAGAGAAGATCTAATGCCACAGCTGATGAAACTCTTTAATGAAATTGAAGGGAAGCAATATTCACAAACTCATTCCTGTAAGCAAGTATTACCTTGATACCAAAACCAGATAAGAACACAAACAAAAAAGAGAACTACAGGCCAATCTTCCTAACGAACATAGATGCAAAAATCCTCAATAAAATACTGGCCAACAGAATGCAGCAAATTATGAAAATTGTGTATCATGACCAAGTAGGATTCATCCTGGGGATGCAGGGATGATTCAACATACCCAAATCAAGAAATGTAATGCACCATATTAACAAAGATAAAGACAAAAAAATCACAAGATCATTTCAATAGATGCAGAAAAAGCATTTGACAAAGTTTAACACCCATTCATGATAAAAACCCTATAGAAAACTGGAATAGATGGTCTTTATCTCAATTTGATAAAAGCCATCTATGACAAACCAACAGCCAACATCATACTAAAGAATCACAGACTGAAAGCTTTCACTCTAAAATCAGGAACAAGACAAGAATGTCCACTGTTGTCACTCCTATTCAATATAGCTCTGGAAACATTAGCCAGAGTAATTAGACAAGAGAAAAAATAAAACAAATAAGAATAGGGAAGGAAGAAGTTAAATTATCATTATTTGCAGATGACATGATATTTTACATAGAAGATCCCAAAAACTCCACCAGAAAACTTGTGTATTTAATAACCAAATTCGGTAGCATAGCTGGGTACAAAGTCATCACTCAAAAACCAAATAGCATTTCTGTACACAAACAGCAAACTCACTGAGAGAGAAATTAAAGAAACAACACATTTTGCAATAGAATAAAAAATACTTAGGAATCTATCTAACAAAGGAAGTGAAAGATCTATGCTGTTGAAATCTACAGTACTCTGCAAAAGGAGATCGAAGAGGATATCAAAAAATGGAAAGATTTGCAGACTGCAGGGCAGGAGAATAAGAAGTCAACAGGAAGCAAGCCCTCCCTGTGAGTCAGCACCATGTGTGGGCTGCCAGATGAGGGGAGAACCAGATGCCAGCCCCTTCCGGTGTTTGGGATGGGAGACAAGAAGAGCCAACGCTTCTCCACCCCTAGCCACAAGTGACCAGCTGATCCAGAGAAACACAGGCCATGATGATAGGTAGAATACAATTTAATGCTTGTAGTGTTTAGTGTTTCACTGACTTTGCAAGACTGAAGCTGGTAGCGTGATCATCTATTCAGAGAATAACAGTACTCAGTGTAGCATCTATAGGGGATCTCCTTCTGAAGGTGGTAGCCATTGTTGATTCCCTATTGTTATGTTTTGAAGTCCTGTATCATTTTCATTGTTTTGTTGGGTTGGGTTTTATTCTGTTTTGCCTTGTTTGAGTTTGTTATATCCAATGGCATGGGCAGCTATTTCAAAGATAACAAGATATATTATGGTAGCCATTTTAGAATTATTATTGCCTTGCTTTGAAGTCCTTTATTGTGTTCATTGTTTTGTTTTTATTGGTTCTGTTCTGCTCTGTTTTGTTTGATTTTTACTACTTCTGAGGGTATGGGCAGTTATTTTGGAGACAACAAGAGGCATTATGGTAACCATTGTTGATTGCTTATTATCTTGGTTTGAAGTCTTGTATCACTTATACTGTTTTGTTTTGATTGACTTTATTCTGTTTTATTTTGCTTGACTTTATTCTCTTTGAAATAGAAATTATAAAAAAAAAAACCCAAATGGAAAGATATCCCTTGCTCTTGGATAGGAATAACCAACATAGTGAAAATAGCCATACTCCTAAAACTGTTATACAGATTTAATGCAATCCTCCCAAAATCCCAATAGCATACCTCACAGAAGCAGAGAAAACATTCCTGAAATTCATTTGGAACCTGAAGAGATGTAAAATAGCAAAAAATAATTCTTGGTGATAAAAGTAAGGCGGAGGTCATCACAATCCCTGACTTGAAATTATACTACAAAGCTACTGTGATAAAGTCAGCATGATACTGGCAAAAAAGCAGACCAGAGGATTAGTGGAACAGAACGGAAGATTCAGACACAACTCCAAACACACTCAGTCACCTTATCTTTGACAAAGAGGCCAAACACATTCACTAGAAGAAAGACAGCCTCTTTAATAAATGGTGCTGGAAAAACTGGCTTCTCACATGCCAGAGACTAAAACTAGACCCATGTGTATTACCATGCACTAAACTAAAGTCAAAATGGATCAAAGATCTAAATATTAAGACAGAAGCACTAAATCTACTGGAAGAGAAAGTAGGAAGAAATCTTGAAGACATAGGTATAAATAGAGACTTCAGGAACAAAATCCACTTCCCTGTATGGGAAGTAATTCAAATAATGAAGAAATGATATCTTATTTTATTAAAAAGCTTTTACACAACAAAAGAAATCACTACCAGAGTGAAAAGACAACTTACATTGAGGAAAAATTTTAGTCAACTGTCCCTCAGACAAAGGACTTCTATCTAGAATATATGAAGAATTGAAAAAATCAACCCCCAAATTGAAAGACTCAGTTTGAAAATGGGCATCTGAGATGAATACACGTTTCTCAGATGAAGAATACAAATGGCAAAAAAAAGTGAAAAAATATTCAACATCACTGGTCATTCAAGAAATGAAAATTAAAGCAACACCGAGATCCCACCTCACCCAAGAAAGAATGGCTGTCATGAAGAAATCAACCAACAACAAATGCTGGAGGGGCTGTGGGTAAAGAGGAATCTTTCTGCACTGTTGGTGGGAGGTACACTGGCACAACCACTGTGGAAATCAGAGTGGAGATTTCTCAGAAAACTGGAATTACAGGTCCCATTCAATCCAGCTATTCCCTTTCTGGGTATCTTCCCAGGAGAATTAAAAACATCATACCACAGCGATATATGTGCACCCATGTTTCTAGCAGCATAATTAGTAATAGCTAAATCTTGAAAACAACTCAAATGCCCATCAATTGAGGAATTAATAAAAAGGATGTATTATTATACAATGGAGTACTACTGGAGACTTTCATAGGTAAATGGATGCAATTTGAGACCATACTCATAAGTGAAATAAATCAGACTCAACATGTGTAAATATTGTATTGTTTCCCTAGTGTAAAAAACTGAAAGAATAAATAAGATCCAAAATATACAACAGATACCATGAAATGGGAAGAAACTGTTCAAAAGGATAGCGAAACTGGCATGGGGGAAAGGAGAAAAGAAAGAAGGGAAAAGGAAAAATAAATTATATATATATACATATATGATATTTAAGATAGTTATATTACTAATTTCTATTGTTTCACTGAAAAGAAAGGTTTGTGTTTATATTGTTTGATCAAAATGCCTAGATCTTGTAATATGAGCAACTACTTTGAAGATAACAGTATGCAACGTATTTACCGTTGTTACTCTCCTACTATCTTGTTTTGAAATTTTGTATCATTGTTTTTATTTTTTTCCTCTTGAAAGTAAAATTTAAAACAACAACTGGAGTTCATCCTTTTTTTTTATACTTGGAATCAAACTCAGGACCTCGTGCTTGCCAGCTATATCCTCATCCCCCATTCTATTAAAAAGCTTTTGCACAAGAAAAGAAGTCACCAATAGAGTTAAAAGACAACCTATGGAGTGGAAAAAAATTTTAGTCAATTGTCCATCAGACAAAGGGCCAACAGCTAGAACAGATAAAGATCTGAAAAAAAATCAGACCCCCCAAATTAAAAAACCCAGTCTAAAAGTGGGCATTTGAGATAAATAAACAATTCTTAGAGGAAGAAATATAAATGGCAAATAAATATACGAGACAATGTTCACTGTCACTAGTCATTCATGAGGTGCAAATTAGTACAACACTGAGCTTCCATCTCATGTCAGAAACAATGACTATTTGTCAAGAAACTAACCGGTAACGAATGCTGGAGGGACTGAGTGGAAAAAGGAACCCTTCTCCACTGTATGTGGGAGTGTGGACTGGTGAACTACTGTGGCAGTCGTTACAGATATTCCTCAAAAAACTAGGATTAGAGGTACCATTTGACCCAGCTATTCCTCTTTTGGGTATCTTCTCAGAAGAATTAAAAACATCATATCACAGCAATATATGCACACCCATGTTTATAGCAGTGCAGTTTGTAATAGCTAAATCACTGAAGGTTTCTAGCTCATCGCATGACTTCAGGACAAGGCCCCTTTCCTTTTAGATTAGATTTCGTTTCCCCCATTTTAAATAACGAATCGGTTCGATGTTACATTTGCTTCAGCCTCTGCTTCTGAAAACTTCATCATTTTAGCTCGCCTTATATCACTTACTGCCCGGCTTTCTGTCACTTGGTCTTCCAATGTGTCAAGATGTCCCGATAAGTGCCACACTGCCTCATAACGGCACACACACCCAAACAGAGTGGAAAACGAATGTGACACGTGCCCACACGGCAACCTGAAGAGATGAAGCAACAGGACGTGTAAGAAGTTCTCCTCAGCTGGGTGTGATGGTGCACACCTGTAATTTCAGCACTCGGGAGGCTGAGGTAGGAGGATCATTGCAAGTTCGAGACCAGCCTGGGCTACAAACTGAGCTCAAGGCCAGCCTGAACTGCATAGTGAGACCCTGTCTCAAAACAAACAAACAAACAAACAAACAAACAAACAAAAAACAACAAAGAGACACAAACAAAACAAAACAAAACAAAAAAAAGAAGTTCTCCTTGGAAAGGTTGCCAAAGCCAGAACAGTTTTCTGACCTCAGATGACAAGTGTCACATTTTCTATATAAAATCACTCAGTGGGTACCTACTTACCCTGACGATGAAAAGTCCTTGCTCCTCACCCTTTCAGATGCCTTCTCAGTGCTAACAGAAGAGGAAGTCTCTTGCTTCTTATCTTGAGCTCCAGTTTCACAAAGAATCTTGTGGTTGGGCATGAAGGCTGGCTTTAGTTTTGGGGGAGTTTGTCTAACGTAAGGTCCATGAATTCTGTTCCATCAGAGCCACTGAAATAGTGCCTTAGCCAGAGCGGGCCGTATTAAAGTCCTTCGGAAGATGAACGAGGAAATGGGGTGATCTTCCATGGGGAGAACCAGATGTCAATGTGGTGTCAGACTCCTGTCTTCCCCAAGGAAATGGATCCAACGTGGAAAAAGGGCCTTTTCATTCCTACCGCAAACATGATCCATGCATCATATATGCAGGTATGCAAATGTCACAGCCAATCCTACTAATCTGTGCACTTCATACGTGTTAATCCTAATTTAAAAATTTTAATTAAAAATTACACTTCTTACTATGAGAGAGAGAGAGAGAGAAAGAGAGAGAAGAGAGAGTTGGCCTATCTTGGCTTTATCTAGTTCCCTATATTACTTCCTCAACTTAATACTTTGGTTCAATGCCTAAATATACTTAATCATTGTCCTTGGCTGGGGGTTTTTTGGCACAAGCACCTGACTGGCAAGCGCAAGGTCATGATTTCGATCCCTGATACCCACCCCCCAAAAAACTTTGTCGTATTGGTTAGGCATATACCTTTAAGTCTGGAGGAGACAATGCCTAAGAAATTTACATACGCATGGACTGAATAGTAAGATGAACTATGTTATTACTAATACAACCAGCAAATACCTATTCAAGTTGAGAACACTCAGCATCTATTGAGGGCCTTTCGATAGACTCTCTAGAGAGTATCTCTGACTGCCGACCACAACTAAGACTACAACCCCCTTCACCCAGAACTAGCCAGAATGGTCATTGCCCCTTACCCCCTCATGGTGGTGAGGAGTACCTCTATTATACAGACAGTTAAGTTAGGTAGAAATATTCCAGGCAGTCAGATAGGGCTACGCCCTCGAGGGAGTCAGTGCGGAAGATGAAAATGTATTACAACTATGGCTGGAGGTGCATCTGTTGAACCCCAGGCCTCAAGATAAAGACAGAATGACCAGGCCTTCATCCCACCCCAAGGGATAAGCAATAAATTGAAGATTATACTATAATTGGCATCACCTGGCCCAATAAAGTCTAGATAGACATCAGTCACCTGGGTGGGTGACCAGGGCCTCCTGATCTATCCCTTCCTAAAAAGGTCCTTGTTTGTTTTTCTATCTACACTTGCTACATGACCTGTTTCCCCACTGGACTGACATTACCCGACTGGTTCTAGTTGTAATCTTACTGATTGATCATAGTTTTGACCCATATTGTACCCACCTTATGATTCTGTACCTACCTCGTGATTTTGCGGTATAAAACTTCCTTTGAGAACTGTACTCACTGGCAACTGATTTTTGCATCTTCTCCTATCTATCTGGAGCTGTCTCTCTCTCTCTCTCTCTCTCTCTATCTCTCTCTCTCTCAATAACTTTTTTTTTTCTACTCTTAACCTCGGTTGTTCCTTAGAATTCATTCTTCAGTTTTGAGGAACGTAAACTCGGTGTATCTGACATCTGGCAGGTTGGGCGTTATGTTTATTTCCCCTATAGCACAACAAGAGCCACGATGCGGCCCCTTCTTTGCAACTCAGAGTGTTTGCTGCCTAAACTACAGGATTACAAATGCAAGTTTGCTCCTGTCACGCACAGCTTTCCTGAATGGAAAGTGTCTGAATGGGAAACGGAAACCAAATCCAATAGGGATTTTAAAAAATTAGTACATGTTTGCAGTACACACTGATTACATTCCTCGCAGGGAGTCGGTGTGTGTGCATAAACATCTTAATTCCTTTTTGCATCTCCTCCCTCTCCCCAGTATTCCTCTTCCTTCCATCTCTTGGTCACCTTGCCTTTTGCAAAAGATTTATCGCCCTGTTTCCTATGATCTGTTTTTTGTGTGTGTGTGTGTGTGTGTGTTAAGATGTTACTTTATTGAAAGATTAAAAATTGTACAAATTAAACCATTCACAATATACTTCAATGTAGATAATAATTGATTTTCTTTTTCTTTTCTTTTTTTTTTGGTACTGAGGATCAAACTCACAACCTTGCACTTGCCAGGCAGGCGGTTAGACCACTGAGCTAAATCCCCTGCCCTATATTTTGAGACAGAGTTTCACTATGCAGTTCAG
This sequence comes from Dasyprocta punctata, assembly GCA_004363535.1. NCBI lineage: Eukaryota > Metazoa > Chordata > Mammalia > Rodentia > Dasyproctidae > Dasyprocta > Dasyprocta punctata. Next base: position 8,509 of record RJWM01048835.1, read on the forward strand.
GCTGGCCTTAAACTCACTTTATAGCCCAGGCTGGTCTCGAGCTCACAAGGATCCTCCTGCCTCAGCCTCCTGAGTGCTGGGATTAAAGGTGTGCACCACCATGCCCAGCTTCTTCTTCTTCTTCTTTTTTTTTTGTACTGGGGATCGAACTCACAACCTTGCACTTGCCAGGCAGGTGCTTGTGCTGCTGAGCTAAACCCCCAGCAATAATTGATTTTCTTTTTTTTCTTTTTTCTTTTAAAGAGAATAAAACAAAACAAAACAAAACAGGACAAAGCAGATCAGAGCAAGACAATGCAAGCAACACAGGATTTCAAAGTGAGACAACATGAAATCAACAGTGGCCACCATAATGTCTCTTGTTTTCTTTGAAGTAGTTGTCCATACCTTCACACACAACAAATTCAAACAAAACAAAATAGTATAAAAACGATCAAAACAAAAGAATGAAAGCATTACAGCCCCTCAAAACCAGACAAGAGGAAAATCAATGGCTACCATAATGTCTCTTGTTCTCTTTAAAATAGCTATCCATACCTTCACACATACTGAAATCAAATAATGCAAAACAGACTAAAACCAATCAAAATAAAGTAAAAACATTATTGGACTTCAAAACACAAGGATAGGAAATCAGCAATGGCTACCATAATGTCTCGTTTTTCTTCAAAGTAACTGTTCATACTATCACACATACTAAAATCAATTCTTGTAAACTCTTTTAGAGGAGTCCGAGGCATGTATAAGCCTATATATGTACATTTATCCTTTCCATATTAGAGGGAAAAACAAAGCAAAACAAAACAAAATACAAGAAAAACAAGAAACAAGAGAGACAAATAAATAACAATAACAGCCCAAAACAATAACAATGTGGGCTTGCAAAACAAGGTGGTAGGGACATAACTAAGGTTGTTATTCAAAAGAGTTACTCAGGTTACGAAGACTAAAACTAGGCTCATGCCTATCACTATGCACTAAAATAAAGTCAAAATGGATCAAAGATTTAAATATTAAAACAGAAACACTAAATCTGCTGGAAGACAAAGTAGGTAGAAATCTACAAGACATAGGGATAGGCAGAGAATTCATGAACAAAAATCAAACTACATGGGAAATACTTCCCAAAATCAATTACCGGGATTTCGTTTTATTAAAAAATTTTTGCATGTCAAAAGAAATCTCCAACAGAGTGAAAAGAAAATCCACAAATTGGAAAAATATCTTAGTCAACTGTCCCTCAGACAAAGGACTTCTATCTAGAGCATATAAAGACTTTTAAAAAATCAGGTCCCTGAAATTCAAAGACCCAATCCAAAAATGGGCATCTGAGATAAATACACACTTCTCAACTGAAGAAATACAAATGGCGAGCAAATACGTGAAAAAATGTTCAGCATCATTGGTCATTAGAGAAATGCAAATCAAAACATCCTATCTCACTTTAGAAATTCTATCTCACTCTAGAAAGAATGTCCAGGATCAATAACAAATGCTGGAGAGGCTGAAGTGACTGTAACCCAGAGACGGACCAAGGGAGCTGAGACAGAGGTAACAAAGGTCCACACGGGCCCTGCTCAGGTGTTTTTCTTGCCCCCTGCAGTAGCAAAATAACAGAGATCTTTCTAAACGATGCTTCAACCAACTGATAATACACGGTTAACTTCTGGACTTATACTTCCTTCTCTTTTCTTCAGTCTTGCCACCCCCACCCATAAGCTCTTAAAATTCTCTCTTCCCCCTTTCTGGGGAAAAAAAAAATCAAAATCTGTTTTTTTAATTCTTCCTGACATTCTTTTTTTGGTACCTCTGCATTTTAAAATTTTCTTTCCTTTTTTCTTTTGCTAATTCCCAGCCTATTTATCATTTCTATTCCCTCATACTCCTGGACTATTGAAAGAGCTGACGACTGTCTAAACAAGTTGGATAGAATGATTATAACTTTGGATAGTGACATAGCAGAGAATTGTCCTCTCCCCAGGGGGCAGTGCTAGGGAAAGAACTTAGTATTTTGAATAGGCTGAAGAGATGTTGACAGAGACAGAATCACTGCAAGCCATGAGCAGATCACAAGAAAAAATCTACTTACTAAAGACATCTCTAATATAGTGGAAATACTTTCTATCCCAATGAATCTGCAACTTCTGACCCAGAAACACAATATTATGAGAAAACAAGGGGATAGGATGCCTCCAAAATTCATAACTCCTGCAGACATTGCAGGCCCTGGAAGTGGGTGAATTTTCAGAAAAAAATTCACCACATAGTGAAAAATATTCAAGAGCTCAAACAAGACAGAAATAAGCAGTTGAATGAATTAATTGCTAAGCTGATCAACAAACTTAAAGAAAATATAAATAAGGAGTCGGATGAATCAATTGCTAAGACGGTCAATGAACTTAATATATAAATAAGCAGGTGAATGGATTAACAAAGACAATGCAAGATAAGAAAGACCATTTGAGTACAGAAATAGAGGTTTTGGAAAAGAATTCATCATAAATTATGGAAATAAAAAATCAAGTTGAAAGTATTGGCAATAGGCTCAGTCAGTCAGAAGATGGAGTATCAGGATTTAGGGAGACAAAGTTGACAAAGTGGAATATTTACTCAGTAATGCTGAAAAAACATGAGAAAAAACGATAAAAGATCAAAGAGCTCCTAGAGGACAATAAAACAATAACCTAAACTCTCATAGGTTTTGAGGAAGGAGTAGAGTCAGAGACTATTGGTATAAAACATTAACTCACCAAAATTATATATTGGCAAAGAGAACAACTTACCAAGAAGAGATTGCAATTTTAAATATGTATGGACCAAACTTTTGTACAACCAGTTTA
>RJWM01048836.1:0-11343 GCA_004363535.1 Dasyprocta punctata
ATAAGGTGAATGAGGACATGCTATGTTTTTATTTAACCAAAATTGATGTAAATCTTTTGAATTGATTCAGGTCACTGAGGCAGCCACAACAGTATAAACACAGGAAAGAGGACATCAGAAAGTGGCAAGAATGACAAGATAAATGTGTTTGAATCGAGGGGGAGTATTTTGAGGGGGATTAATGCCAATGTGTCTTAGTGTAGTACATTTTTTAAAAAATTTGGTATATTTTTTGATTAACTCTTTTATGTTTGATCTTAGGGGCTGGTGATATAGCTCAGCAGTACAGCACCTGCCTGGCAAGTGTGAGGTCATGAGTTAGATTTCCAGTACAAAAAAAAAAAAAAGAAAAAAAATATGGTACCAAATTGGATCTTAGAACTGAATGCCATTATATTATTTTGATCTCTTGTATTGATTGACATTGTCGCTGCCTTGTATTAAGGGATGTCTAATGAAATGGCCTCGTGGTTTTATGTTTGGAATTTTTCCATTTATGATATACCACTGTGTTTATGAGACACCATGAAGAAAGTTTTCTCCCATTTCAGGTCTTAAAAATATGTGCTTGTCATGAATGTCTGATCTTTCTTTTTTAATAACTAATATGAATCCTGTAATTTATTAAACTGTCTTTGACATGGCCCCTAGGAAGCTTAGTGTCACATTTTCCTGACTGCTTTGAACTCAAGCATACTGTTATTTTTTGGTTTGTTTGTTTTTGCTTTTTCTTAAAAACTTGTTTCTGTTCAATATAGGAACTACTTGTTCTTTCAAAAGAAACTGGTGAAACAGGAGAAATTGAGGAAAGTGGCTTAATTTGGAGGTATTTTAGTTAATGTACCTTTGATCACTCTATTGTATTGGTTCTTTTGTATTTGCCCTTGGTTATTCAGGTTGTTGTGCTGTGCCTAATAATCTTGGACTGAGTGTTGGAAAATGTGCATAAAAACTCTTAGAGGCTCCAGGTAATACTGTTTTCTTCTATAGATTTCCCTTTCCCTTTCCTAGGAAATAGCGTGGGGACAGATTGCCACAGGGCAGTGAGTTCTGAATGGATTGTTGTTTTCAAATCGGTCAGCTGCCTGCGATTGTTCTGTCGGTTTCCCCTTTCAAGCAAGAGTTAGATGTACTCATTGGAATTTTTCCTTTGGTGAATCCTGTACTGTAACGTGAGACTCTACAAGACCAATTTTTTTCTTAGTTAGAGACTTTTTTTATGTGTGGTGCTGGAGATAGAACCTAGGAGCTACTACCATAGAGCCATAGCCCTTTTCTAAATTTTGAAAGGGTCTTGCTAATTTGCTAAGAGGCCTCAAACTTGCAGTCTTCCTGCCTCAGCCTTGTAAGCAGCTAGGATTTCTTGTGTGTACCACCATGTCTGACTGGATTCCAGGCCTCATCAACCTCTTGTTTGGCTTGCTGTTAATAGCCCTTCACAAGGGTTCTCACTGAGATCTTTGAGGTATTCATTTGGACTTTGTCCCATTTTTGGGCTTTAAATTCTAATTAATCTTCCCAGAGTATTATGAACTTTCTGCATAGTCTTTGTTTTTCAGTGGCTTTCTACCCTCTTATTCTCTGAAGTTTAAAGATTTATCAGTTTGGGGAAAATTGGCAGAATTTTAGGTCATGTTCTTTGGATTTACTGTATTTTGATCCTTTATTATTTTTGTCTCAGTCCTCAAGAGATTGCCAAAATGCTGCCAGTGTGTTTGTTTTTTGCTCACTTCATAGAAGCTCTCTATCTAGGCCCTTTGCTCAGATCCTTTTCTTGCTCTGTGCAAGAGAATTGATACATATGCTGAGGAAGAAAATCAGTGTTGGCTTGCTACCCTTCTCTTTCACCCTTCTTTATGACTTTGACCCTTCATGGCCTGGTTGCCTTAGCAATTTTTTGATGCCTTCACTGTTTTTTTTTTTTGCTTTTTGCTTTTATCAGGATACTTTAGTTGTTGAGCATAGAAGTGTTAGTCTTTAGCAAGCTATACCATTTTAGCCATAAAGAGATGTTACAATTGAAGTGTACTATTTGTATTTTAAGGACTGATTAATTTTTATTCCTGGAATCAGATCCTTTATTTGTTTAGGTAATCATTTTCAAGTAGGATTTGGGATGAATGCAGCCTTTTTAGTAAAATTAAGCATAACAATGGAGAGAAGAGATATGAAGCTTTGACCTCATTTTTTATATAAAAGATTGATCAAATAGAGAAAAATCAATTTATTTTCAGATGGTTAAAATTTAACATTTTAGTATTTAGAGGATAGTCGCGGATGTAGGAAGGGTTTGCCAAGGGGAAAGGAAATGTTCCAGTTTTATTTCTGTTATATGGATAGTGAGTTTAGGGCATTTTACTAAATGGAATCTGACATGGTTGGAACAAGTCCAATAATGAAATTGGTTGAAGAATTGAGAGTGTGAGGTACTTTTGAATCAATTATATTTTTACCCAGCTATTATTTATTTAGCGTGTGTGATACTAGGTAGATAGATAGACGAGACTTAAGAATCCTCATGGAACTTCCAGTGGATGGGTCAGAATTTAAGTAGATGAGCACAGTAGTACTTAATTATAACTATGATAAGTACTATAGAGTATAATTATAGGATTTCTTGAGAGCCATTAGCAACAAAGTTGTAAGAGAAATAGGACAAGTACATAAAATGTTTTATGGAGTGTTTTAAGAGAAAGTGCTGACTTTTGCTTTGCATTAAACCCGTGGTTCTAATGTGAGAAAAAGGAAAACAGATATCTGATTTAGTTAATAGATGAAAGTCAATAGGATATCAGTGTGTCTGCCCCATCATTATGATATAATTGCTTAAGTCCAGTATGTATGTATGAGACTGCCTTTTATGAAGTCTCTGTTGTGTGCCACTGACTGTACTATTGTTTTGTGTTCTTATTTAGGTCTCAGAACAAATTTCAACATGTTTTTATTCCCAATTTTGTATACTAAATGAGTTATATAGACAAGGTTGGCTACCTAACACCATGTAGGCATACTGTGTGAGTGATTTCTCCAGTGTGGTGTCAGGGGATGGCTGTAGTATGGAGCGTTTAATAAAGTTTCCTCTGGTAGGTGGAGATAGTCACACACTGAGGGTGGAGCTAATAAAAACTGGCTCACCTTGAGTAAAATTCCCAGTCACAAAATTACCTCATCCTCAGAGATAGTTTCAAAGTCTGCTGCTTAGATTATAAAAGATTCTAACTTAATTATAGTGAAAGGGATATATAAATAATTTAGAATCAAATGAAACTACTGTTACTTAATTCTTTGTTTCTTATTATTTACAGATAAGGAATGTGTTAGTAGAATCTAAATTGTCTGCAGGGATTGTAAGATGCCAGAGATTAAGGTTTTTGTCAGCATTTGTTCAATGCCATGTGGTAAAGTAAGAAAATCTCTTAGATTTATTTTTTGTAATTTAATCCTTAATCATGTCTGGTCTGCTGACAGATTGATAAAATTGGGTTTGAGGTTCAGCAGAGCTAAAGCTGAGACCTTATTTGTACTGTCCATACAAGGTTTGCTACTTTTTGAGGCCCTACTTAAGTAGCTAGTTAGCTTTATTATTCAAAATACCCTTTGAAATGGTACATATAATGGTTTGCATGACAAATTGATTGAAATGGATTTTTCAGAATCTTAGTGATTTCCAGACCATGTATCTGCATTTTCCTTACATTCTAAATAGTAACTTTAGAGATTTTTTAGTATAATTGTAGAATCTGAAATAGAAGAAAAATGTCTTTTAAGTAATGTGGAACTTACAGTGTTTTTAATTATGTACTCGGTATTTCTAATCAATCCAGTAGTATCAGACATTATTAAGATTTAAATTTGAAGAGAAAAATAAATATTTCAATTGTAATGGAATTTTTCCTTTTCTTTATTCACTTACAGAAGTGACATTGAGAATTGTTAATCTTAAATTTGATTGCTTTAATTTCTATACTTGCTGTAATTTCTATACTTACTTAAACTTCTTTGCAAACATTTTCAAAGTAGCAACTTCTCCAAAAGGTAGTTCTGGGTTACTTTGGATTTTACATTGGTTCACAAATTGATGCCAAAAGTCAGTAGTGGTTTTCTGTTAACCTCTGTTTATGTTGTTTTACAGAATGATTTATTAAAATACATAATTAGAACAAGTTCTTTAGATTAGACAGAATTTTCTTTTTGGTATCAAGAACATCACAGACTCGAAAGCACCATATACTTTTGCCTTATAACTTGGCTGATCATGCATGCCGCTTTACCTGGGATAGCTTAATTTATGCCTTTTGTCTTGACCTGTTAGTGTCAAGTGTCCAAGTCCAGAAAAAATTCAGTCACTTTTCTTATATATTTATTCTAATAGTCACAGATAACTAGATAATTCAGAGACTATGCGGTTCTAACAATTATGCCTTGTACTTTTTAGACAGCATATTATTTATCATTTGGAGTGAATATAGTTCAAATACTTGGCCTTTTAAGTTTATCTTGGGAAAGAGCTGTTAAATATGATATGCTACTGAAAGATAATCAATATATACTAAATTAAAAATATTTATGAAACTCATTATCTTGGAAACTGATGATATTTTTTATAATTCCTAATACATTTCAAAGAATTGTGACATATTGGGGGAAATGGAAATATGCATACTTACACTAATTTCGGTAATTAAACCACAACTTTAATTCTAGCTTATTACCTGAGTAACCTTGGGCAAGTAAATTAACCTCTCTGAACCGTATGTTTACTTTTAAAATAGAGGTTAACAATGCCTAATATTAAAGATTGAAAAGAAACTTACAGGACTCACATGGTTCTTTATGTAAAGTAGATAAAATGTTCTCTTTTTTATTGAGAAAGAAAGACACATATAAGAAAGACAAAAAGCAAAAGAGACAAACGAACGACTAGAGTAAATGCACAATAGTAACATTACAGGTTTACAAACCAGGATGATGGAAACTTGACAATGGTTTCAGTATTGCATATCATTATCTTCAAAACGGTTGTTTACGTTAGCAGATATAGACATGTAAAACTGATCTAACCACATGAGTATCAATTGTTCTCTCAAAATAACTAATACATTCAGCAGTATGTTGGTTTTAGTTATTTTACATATACGTATATACAGATTTATATCTTTTCGTTTTCCCTTCCCTCTTTCCCCCTTTTCCCTTCCCAATTACTTTTGCTCTTCGACCTGTTTTTTACTCTTACATAGTATTTATTATAGATTTTGGATCATATATACTTTTTCAGTTTCTTACACTAGGGAGACAATACGGTATTTACACATGTGGGTTTGATTTATCTCACTTATGAGTATGGTCTCAAGTCGTGACCATTTACTTATAAAAGTCTCAGTGAAATCTTTCTTAATAGCTGAATAGCACTCCATTGTATAAAAATACCACATCTTTTTTATCCAGTCTTTGATTGATAGGCACTTGGGTTGTTTCCAAGATCTGGCTATTACAAATTGGGTTGCTATAAACATAGATATCAGTGTGGTATGATGTTTTCAATTCTTCTGGGAAAATGCCCAGAAGTGGGATAGCTGAGTTGAATGGGATCTCTAATGCTAGCTTCTTGAGGAATCTCCACACTGATTTCCACAGTGGTTGCACCAGTCTACACTCCCACCAACAGTGGAGAAGAGTTACTTTTTGCCCACAGCCCCTCCAGCATTTGTTGTTGCTTGATTTTTTAATCTTGGCCATTCTTTCTGAAATGAGATGGAATCTCAGTGTTGTTTTAATTTGTATTTCTCGAATGACCATTGATGTTGAACATTTTTTCATATATTTATTTGCCATTTGTATTTCTTTCTCTGAGAAGTGTGTATTCATCTCAGATGCCCATTTTTGGATTTGGTCCTTGAATTTTAGGGGCCTGATTTCTTTTAATTCTTTATATGTTTTAGACAGAAGTCCTTTGTCTGATGGACAATTGGCTAAGATATTTTCCCAATTCGTGGGTTTTCTTTTTACTCTGTTGGAGATTTCCTTTGACATTCAAGAACTTTTTAGTATGATGAGATCCCAGTTGTTGATTCTGGAAAGTGTTTCCGTGCAATTTGATTTTTGTTCATGAACTCTCTGCCTACTCCTATGTCATCAAGATTTTTACCTACTCTGTCTTCTAGTAAGTTTAGTGTCTCTGTTTTAATATTCAGATCTTTGATCCATTTTTACTTTATTTTAGACATGGATCTAGTTTTAGTGTACAGCATATAGAAAGCCAGTTTTTCCAGCACCATTTGTTAAAGAGGCTGTCTTTCTTCCAATGTACATTTTTGGCCCCTTTGTCAAAGATGAGGTGGCTAAGTGTGTTTGTAGTTGTGGCTGTATCTTCTAATCTATTCCATTGATCTTCAGGTCTGTTTTGATTCCAGTACCATGCTGATTTTATCACAGTAGCTTTGTAGTATAGTTTCAAGTCGGGGATTATGATGCCTCCTGCCTTACTTTTATTGCCCAGAATTGTCTTTGCTATTCTAGGTCTTTTCTGGTTCCAGATGAATTTCAGGAACGCTTTCTCTAGCTCTGTGAGGTAGGCAAGTGGTATTTTGATTGGGATTGCATTAAATCTGTATAATAATTTTGGGAGAATGGCCATTTTCATGATGTTTGTTCTTCCTATCCATGAACAGGGAATATCTTTCCATTTTCTGAAATCTTCTTCGATTTCCTTCTTTAGTGTAATGTACTTTTCACTGTATAGATCTTTTACTTCTTTTGTTAGATTGATTCCTAAATATTTCATTTTTTTGGGTGTTATAGTGAAGGGTGTGATTTCCCTTATTTCTCTGTCAGTGACTTTGTTGTTTGTGTACAGGAATGCTATTGATTTTTGAGTGTTCACCTTGTATCCAGCTACATTACGGAATTTGGTTATTACTTCTAGAAGTCTTCTAATGGATTTTTGGGGGTCTTCTATGTAGAGTATCATATGGTCTACAAATAATGATAATTTCACTTCTTCCTTTCCTAGCCTTATTCCCTTTATTTCCTTTTCTTGTCTAATTGCTCTGGCTAATATTTCCAGAACTCTATTGAATAGAAATGGTGGTAATGTACATCCTTGTCTTGTTCCTGATTTTAGGTTGAAAGTTTTCAGTTTTTGTCCATTTAGTAAGATGTTGGCTATTGGTTTATGATATATGGCTTTTATCAGGTTGAGGTAGAAACCATCTATTCCGATTTTCTGTAGGGTTTTTATCATGAATGGGTGTTGGATTTTGTCAAAAGCTTTTTCTGCGTCTATTGAGCTGATCATGTGGTTCTTGTCCTTGGCCCTGTTGATATGGTGTATTACATTTATTGATTTGCATATGTTGAAGCATCCCTGCATTCCTGGGATGAATCCCACTTGATCATGGTGTATAATCTTTCTGATAACTTTCTGTATTCTATTTGCCAGGATTTTATTGAGAATTTTTGCATCTATGTTCATGAGGGAGATTGGCTTGTAATTTTCTTTTTTGGTTGGGTCTTTCTCTGGTTTTGGTATTAGGGTAATACTTGTTTCCAGGAATGAGTTAGGGAGACTTACTTCCCTTTCAATTTCATTGAAGAGTTTGAGGAGTGTTGGCATTGTCTTCCCTAAATTTCTTGTAGAATTCAGTGGTGAATCCTTCAGGGCCCGGCCTTTTCTTTGTTGGTAGGGTCCTAATTACATTTTCAATTTCATTAGCTGAAATTGGGTTATTTAGCAGCTTTACGTATTCTTGATTCAGCTTTGGTAATTCATAAGTTTCTAGGTATCTGTCCATTTCTTCTATGTTATCAAATCTATGTGAGTAAAGGTTTTTGAAGTAGATGTTGATGATCCTCTGTATTTCCATAGGGTCCTTTTCATTTCTTATTGCATGAATCTGAGTTTTTTCTTTTCTCTTCTTGATAAGGTTGGCTAGGGGTTTTTCAGTTTTATTTACTTTTTCAAAGAACCAACTCTTCGATTCATTAATTCTTTGTATTGTTTTCTTAGTTTTAATTGCATTAATTTCTGCTCTAATCTTAATAACTTCCTCCCTTCTTTGGGCTTTGGACTTGACTTGCTCTTCTTTTTCTGGAAGTTTGAGGTGCAGCATTAGGTTGTTTATGTGTGCTTTCTCAATTTTTCTGATGTGGTAGTTTAGTGCTATAAATTTCCCTCTGAGGACTGCTTTCATTATATCCCACAGTTTCCGGCAATTTGTATTTGCATTTTCATTGAATTTTAGATATTGTTTAATTTCTTTTTTAACTTCTTCTGTGACCCATTGGTTATTTAGGAGAGTATTATTTAATTTCCATGTGTTTATGTGGTTATCATAGGTTTTTTTGTCATTCATTTCCAATTTTACTGTGCTATGGTCAGATAATATGCATGGAATTATTTCAGTTCCTTTGCATTTACTTAAGCATGTTTTGTGGACCAGTATATGATCTATTTTACAGAATGACTCATGTGCAGCTGAGAAGAATGTGTTTTCTGATGTTGATGGGTGGAATACTCAGTACACATCTACTAGGTCCATTTGTTCACAAGTTTGATTCAGTTCTGCTATTTTTTTGCTGAGTTTTTGTTTGGTTGATCTGTCTCTTTGTGACAATGGGGTGTTAAGGACCCCTGTTATAACTGTATTATTGTTTGTTTAGTTTTTCATGTCTATTAAGAAGTGTCTTACATAGTCGGGTGCTCCCATATTCGGTGCATATATATTTATGATTGTAATCTCTTCCTCTTGAAGTTTTCCCCTAACAAGTATGTAGTGACCTTCTTTATCTCTTTTGATCATTTTCGATTTGAAGTTCATATTGTCTGCAAACATAATAGCTACCCCTGCTTTTTTCTGGGTTCCTGTTGCATGGAGTATTGTTTTCCAGCCTTTGATTTTTAGTGAGTGAGTTTCCTTTTGAGTGAAACGTGTTTCTTGTACACAGCATATTGTTGGGTTTTGCTTCTTAACCCACTCTGCTAGTCTGTTTCTTTTTATTGGAGAGTTGAGACCATTTACATTGATTGATATAACTGATATGTACTGGTTCTTCCCTGTCATGATATCTTTCTGTTGTTGGTTTTCTACATTTTCTGTTTAATTATTTTCCCTGCTTAGTGGTTTCCTTTTGTTGTTGTTCTTAAGATTGTGGCTATCTCTGTCTCTTTCTAGAGTGTGTTTCAGTACTCTTTGGAGTGTTGGTTTGGTGGCCACAAATTTCTTCAGTAGTTGTTTGTCATGAAAGTATCTTATTTCTCCATCAGTTTTTAAGGATAGTTTTACAGGGTACATCAATCTGGGTTGAAAGTTGTTTTCTTTCAGGATTTGAAATACTTCACTCCAAGCTTTTCTTAACTTAGAGGTTTGTGTTGAGAAGTCTTCCGTGATTCTGATAGGCTTTCCTTCATAGGTGATCTGTTTCTTTTCTCTGACAGCTTTTAGTATCTTGTTCTTGTGCTGTATTTCTGATACCCTTGTTATTATACGTCTGGGTGAAGATTTATTTTGGTTATGGTTAATTGGGGTTCTGTATGCGTCACTTACCTGTATTTCAGATTCTCTTCCCATGTTTGGAAAGTTTTCTGCTATTATTTCTGTGAATAGTCTTCGCAGGTCTTTAGTATTGACTCCTGCTTTTTCATTGATGCCTATTAATCTTATGTTATTTCTCTTGGCATTGTCTTGCAGCTGTTGAATTGTTGTTTCTTGGTTCCTTACTATTTTTAAGAGATCTTTTCTTTCATGGCCATCAGCTCCCATGCTGTCTTCAAGATCTGAGAGTCTATCTTCAGCTTCATTCAAGCGGTTTTTCAAACTTTCCATGGAATTTTTCATTTCCTGCATCCCTTTGCTTCTGTTTCATGCATTCTGTTTGTGTCTTATATTGTTCATTCAAAGTTTCCATCATTTTCTTATGTTCTTCTTTTTTTTTATCTTGCTCTTCTTTAGATACACACAACCTTTCTTTAATAATGATTGTCATTTCATTTTTTAGTTCAGAGATTATTTCTGATTTGACTTTCTTTATAGCTTCATCGAGCTGTTTCCTTACTGCATTTGCTATCATTTCATAAAGTTCAGTTTTGTGATTCCCACTGTCTTCCATTTCAGTGTCTCTTGGGTTTGTTCTCAGTGGGCTGGGGGATTGAGACTGCCTCTTGGCCTTTCGTTTTGTCATTTTCTTCTGGGACCTGTGTAGCTCTGTGACCTTCAAGGCTGAACAGGCGTTCCCCTGTTGTGGTGTGCTGAGTCGCTGGACCAGGTAGAGCTGGATCCTGTGTGCAGCTAGTGAGGGCGCTCTCCCAGAGTGTGCTGATGGAGCTTCTGCCTTATTGGGTGGGGGCCAAGGCCTCCCAGTCCCATGCAGCTAGGCAGGGCATACCCCGGAGTGTGGCGCCACCCAGACCCTGAGTCTGGCTGCAAGGAGTTCAACGCCTCTGGGGTGCCAGGCAAGCCTGAGCGAGTCCCAGGCCTACAGTGCCAGGGCCTTGCTCCTGGCTGGGCGTGGCCACAACCTCTAGGACCCGTGGTGCTGGCCGCTTCACTGAACAATGGAGCTTGTGCATGCACTGGGCTCTGGCGAGTAGAGCCCAAGCTCTCCAAGGCCCTGCAGCTACGCTGGGCAGTCTGTGATGAGCAGCTCTGGGGTCCTGGGCTGGGCTTGGCTCAGTACCTCTGTGTCCTATGAGGCTGGCCGGGAGTTCCCCTGGTGGGTTGCGCTGAGTCACGGGACCGGGTAGAGCTGGATCCTGTGTGCAGCTAGTGAGGGTGCTCTCCCAGAGTGTGCTGGTGGAGCTTCTGCCTTACTGTGTGGGGGCCAAGGCCTCATGGTCCCAGGCAGCTAGGCAGAGGTTACCCTGGAATGTGGCGCCACCCGGACCCTGAATCTGGCTGCAAGGAGTTCAGCGCCTCTGGGGTCGATATAATGTTCTTGATCAGTAGGTCAGCTAGTGTCAAACTATGTCTGAGTTTTAGGGTAATCATTTAATTTTAACCAATAATGATCTGTTTTATAACACATGAGAACATAGGTATCAATAGACATGTCATTCTAAACTACCTTTTACAAATGGGTGATTTTTTTCCCCCATACATATGTCCAAAGTATGTATAAATTATATAGAAGTTGTGGTGGATTGATAACTAGTGGTTAACTTATAATACTAGCTGAACTGAATCAGCATGGTGCTGAATATGGGTGGGTCACCTCAGGATTGTTGCCAAGATAAAAGGCAGAACTGGAGAGGAAGAGTAGAGTGCGATGTGGTTTGGTGCTGTTGATACTCCTGTTGCCATGGGTTCTCCTGGCGGAGCTTGTGGAGCTTCTTTCCTTTTATGAACTTGA
>RJWM01048837.1:0-11337 GCA_004363535.1 Dasyprocta punctata
CTTCTTTTAACTAGTGGAAGGATTTCCTTGTTTCATTGTATAGGCAGTATATTTTTCTTTCTTTTCTTTTCTTTTCTTTTCTTTTTTTTTTTTTTACAGTTGTCTGAAATTTGTAAGACCTTGCTCTGGATAGAACAGAAGAAGGCCTCAAATCACTTCAAAACTGTTCTAGCAAGCACTGTAGGCATGCACAGGTCTCCGCAGACCCAAGCACACTGGAGGCTTGCTATAGCATTAATATTTTTCTAAGATTGAGTTAGTATCTATTTTTAAAGACCCATTTTACAGAAATTTATATTAAAGTACATTTTAATATAAATTTTAAATTACTCTAATGCTATTGTCTAAATAAATTCAAGTAACTTATACCAGTAACTTTAGTAACTAGTTCAAATGCAACATATACAAGAACAAAACAAGAATAAGGAATGTCCCATTAAGGAAGTATCATGACCTTATAATTCTTCCATGTTTCCACTTAGGTTTATCCTCATTAACAAAACTATATAAAAGACAAAGTGCAAGCAATTACAAGCAGTGGACAAAGACATCATAAAATTCAAACCATAAAAATTTGTTGCTTAAGTGAGTGCTAATCCATGGAACAAAAGCAAACTGTTTACTCCTGTCCAATGATCTTGGTGAAAGACCTCCAAATGATACAGGGGAAAGAAATTCTAAACCTGCTAAAAGTCCAGAATGAATTTGTGTTCCCTAAAGTTGAACAATGAATTTTAAGAACAATGGAGGTTAAGAGCAGACTCTATTAATTGGGGAAAGAAATCTGTCAGAGAGAGAGAGAGAGAGAGAGAGAGAGAGAGAGAGAGAGAGAAGGGGTCCTGAAAGTGTTGCCCAGTAAAGTAATTTTTTACCACGTGTCAATATTTTGTTGATAATCAACTAATTAATAAAATTCTTAATAGTATGTCATTCTACATGATATAGTTTATCATGATCATTTCATTTCACGAGATGCATAAAGTTAAAATTTACAACAATGCACCAGACTTCTATAGTATAATTCTTAAATCCTGTTCATATTTGGCTCTATTTCCATTAACTCAAGTGGTACAATGGAAGAGACTACCAGTTAAAGGCTTTATTAATGTTTCAGTAAAGTTTTCAATCTGATGTCCTAGTTTTCTTCTGACTAAAATGAAAAATCAACACATAGTGTGTGTGTGAGTGTGTGTGTGTGTGTGTGTGTGTGAGAGAGAGAGAGGTATAAGTAACATCTTCAGAGTTTTACTTCCCTAGAGATTTTTTAATACACCATTTAAAGCTACAATTGATAAAAAGGTAGCAATTTTTTCACAAAATAATTCTTCTATGTGTTTAAACCATCTTCATGTTCGGAATCCCTGCATTATGTCTTTTATACTGGTGTCCTAGAAAAACTTGTCTTTCCCAACATTCTCTCAATGTATACACTGGAGTTGCTTACAGACATTTACACAATGCAACAAATTGATAGTATCACTTATATTTCACTCAACATCTTGCACTTGTAACTAATGCTTGGCTCTAGACTTTATAGACATGCAGTATTTCAATGTAAAATAATGATAATACCAAGAATAATGATGATGATGATGGTGCAATAATAATATGTGAAAAACTATGGCAAATATTATGGCTGTATAATTTTATATACATTATATGATTCTGAAACCCGGGAAGACAGATAAAAACAACTGATCATAAGGTTTCATTTACATCTTAAAAATAGGAGAAGAACAAGATGGCAGAATGGTGAGCAGCAGAGTAAACATCCTCCCTGAGAGATACCATCCAGATGCCAGAAAATAGCAACGTGGGGAAGACAAGAAGGGAGAAATTAGGTCCTCTGGACCCAGGAAGAATCTAAAGCAAGAATTGAAGGCCACAGAAAGAGTAACAAGAAACACTTAAACAAAGAGGTTAGTAGCTGGCGGCCCCTCTGCCTGGAGCCAGACCCACTGTGTGGAACCTGGGGATGCATGATCAAGGTGCCATGGTGGCAGTGGCAGTGAACCCAGAGGCCTTTGCAGAGAGAGGCAGCATTGGAGGAGAGTGGCAGTGGACAGGGGGAGCGACCTAGAGAACTGAACTGGCTGACGGTGAGTGTACAGAGGTCTTCACCCACCCACCAGAGAAAGAGATTGGCTGGGAGATATCTTGGAGTTGGGCTGGGTCTTCTAGCTGGGCAGAGACCCATGGAGTTGCTCAGGCTGAACCCTGCTCCCTGCATGCATCCTGGGGGCCTCCTTGGAGGATCCTGGTGGCTGGCTGGCTCAGTCTGGAGACAACAGCTCTGAGAGCTCCAGGGTTGTTGGTGGAGAAACCACAGGTGACCAGCCCACCAATCCAGGTTCATGGGTGGTGGGCCTGCCCCTGTGTGCACTGTACCAGCTCTCAGGGAGCTAAGGTGAGCAGGGGAAAGGCAGTGGATAGTGCTGTAACAGCGCCACAGTGTAAACCATCAGATATCCATAACCAGGACTGCCTAGAAGAACCAGTCTCCCTTGAGAGAAATTGCAACCAATGAGAGGAGTGACTGGGTCCCCAGTACCCATTTGCCCAGAAGAACCCAGGAATATGTCAAGACAAGGGTGCAAAAGGCAGTCTCTGGTCTCCAATCCAAACAGAGCAAGTCCAGGAGATGCAAATGCAGAAGAGATCAGGAGTCCCACAACTGAAGTTTCTGAGGTGATGGCAAATGAAGTAAAGGAACAACTTCAACATGCTATAAAAGAAATTAGAACAGAAATGCTAACTTAACTAAAAGAAGAAATGAAACACATAATAAAAGAAGTGCTATTACAACGGCTGTAAGACAATCCAAAGAAACACAGCTTATGAATAAAAGGTGTGAGCAAAAAGACACGGGTCAGTACAAATGAAATTAAAAGCCTATTTACAGAAATAATCTTAGAAAACTTCCCAAGCATGGGAAAAGGAAGTGATTTTCAGATAAGTGAAGCATATAGAACTCTAGCTAACCATAACCAAAATTAATCTACACCCAGACATATAATAATCAAGATCAAGATCAATACCACAGCTCCAGAAACAGTGGCAGAGGGATGTCACTGGGTGGGGCAGACAACTAGGTAGAGAGGAAAAGTGGGCAGCCAACTGCAGGAAAGTGGCATGGCAGAGACGAGGCAGTGCACGTTGTCCTTAATCATTAATGTAGATGGGCTCAATCCACTCACGGAAAAAACACAGGCAGAGTGGATCAGGAAACAGGATTTGCCAATATGCTTTATACAAGAAACACAATAAACTTGAAAGGGGTTTCATAGACTGAAAGTCAAAGGAGAGAGAACAATGCTGTATGTGACAGGGAACCAGAAAGAAGTGGGGGTAGCTTGCCCATTAGCTACATAGTGCACAAGAACGATATGGCAATTTTACCCAATGGAAAGCTACTCAGTTATAAAGAAAAGTAACCTCAAGCCTCTTGTAGGTTAAGTGGATACAACTTAAGGTTGTGTTCCTGGATGAAATGGCCCAGAGCCACATGGGTGAGCATTATGTTATCTCCCTAGTAAAAAACAAACAAACAAACAAACAAACAAACAAGCAACAAAACCAGCAATTAGTAGGATTCAAAATACACAATACATATTGTAAAAATGAAAGGGAAGGAAGTATCTAAAAAGGGAAGGCAGTGACCATTGTTAACCAATCATTGGGATTTCAGTCCTGTATTGCTTTCATTGAGCTGTTTAGTTTGATCTTATTCTGTTTCAGTTTGCCTAATTTTATTATATTTGATGGAATAGACAGCTATTTCAAAGATAACAAAGCACATTATGGTAGCCATAACTGATCACCTTGTTTTGAAACCCTATATTCCCTTATTGTTTTGTTTTGAGTGATTTTATCCTATTTTTGTTTGATTGATTGTACTATGACTGATGATATAAGCAACTGCTTAGAAGATAACATGAGACACTATAGTAATCAGTGTTGTTTTACTATGTATTGCTCCATTGTTTTGTTTTTCATTGTTTTTATCCTGTACTATTTTGTTTGATTGTATTGTGCCTGATGGTATGGGCAGTTATTTTGAAGATAACAAGAGGTATTATAAGGGGAAAGGAGGAAAGAAGGAAGGGATAAGGAAAAAGACATAAATTAGTATACAGGTATGCACGAGGTAGTTAAAATGACTGTACTACTAAATGCATTATTTATTGAAAAAGAACAGTTAATACTCATACGATCAGATCAACTTTACGTGTCTACATCTGTTAATCTAAACAACCCCTTTGAAGGTAACGATATGCAATATTACAATCACTGTCAAATGCCAAACATCTCACTTTGTAAACCTATAATGCTATTGTACTGGATTTGCTGTTGTTTGTTTATCTCTTTTGCTTTTTGCTTTTTTCTGTGTCCATTTTCTCTTCAATAAAAATAAATAAATCTTAATAATAATGCAGGAAGTCCTCAACACTGTCTTTTGGATGGTGCTTGATAGTTCTTTAGGTATGAAATTTGTTCAGATTTGCTGGAACCTAGATAAAAGGTGATGCAAATTTTTAGGTTTAAAAATTGTTAAAAATTTCCTGGAATCTAGGTAAGATGTGAGTCAAATTTTTAGGTTTAAAAATTATTAAAATTTCCTGGAAACTAGATAAGATATGCAACTAATAGAAAAAAATACACATTTGATGCCAGAGCTATCACCCTTCCAGTAAGGGGGGTTGGATGGCTTTGGGAACAAGTCAGATCATTTTTCTTCAATCAGATGAAGTCAGAAAAAGCAGTTCTTGAAAATCTCACCTTGTATTTTTTTAACCCCTGGGAGATACACCTTCTCTAATGTATGTCTTTCACTTTTGTGATTATTGAACAAAATATATACCTCATGAAATAGATATAGTATGCTGTGTGCTGTAATAAAACAGATACTAAGTCAATGCCAACTATAATTATAAGATGCCTAATATTTAATGGCCTAAAAATAATCACTTAGTTTGTGGTAAAAATTGAAGCAAACGTTGTTGTGCAATAAAGTTCATAGGCAAAACAATGATAAATTTTCTGTCCACCTGTGCATGATGAAAGTAGAGCAACTTGAAACTAGCCCAGGGAACATTATATCCCTATAGGATATATGCGTCTACAAGAAATCAAAGGAATTGCCACTTTCACTTCTAAATCAAAAACTATAGGACCAAACAGTGAATTAGTATTGTGGTCTTTCTTCTTTCCTTCTCACCAGCTGAGTTAGTTTTGGCTTCTTCTGTAGAGCAGGGAGAGTACAAGCAATGCAAAAATATATGCTGCTTCACAGGAGGAGGAGCAATGAAGTCCTGAGATATTAGTTACATCTACTAATAAGGACAGAAGTATCTTTATGCAATACAGGTAGACAAAAATACTTCTGAGAAGGTTTCTCTTGTTCATCACATATGTAAGCATCTTTTTCTTTAGGTTTTGCACTGATTTGAAGTATTAAACATTATTTGCCTGTATTATTTACCTGTCTGATTGTGTCCAGTATCTGCTAGCAATGTTTCACAAGTTACTTGGGTTTGATCTTAAACAAATATTCATTGAACATCTATTACCCACAAAGCAAATAACTTTGAGAAGTACAACACACAAAACCAACTAATAAGTACAGTTGACCCCAGAGTTACAACTCAACTTCCATGAGAAAAACCTGGGTTATGTCCAGAATTTTAGTTTTAACTTATGACCAAAATCTTGAGTTTTGACCTAAATGTTATCTGTTTGTGCTTCCCAGTGGTGTCAGATACAGTATTAACCATTCAAGTGTTCTGAAAGGAACATTTTGACACCTTACTTACATGAGGTTAATTCAGAATTCTGGGCCACTGTTAGTTTAGGGACACAGTTCTTCCTGGATACAGGGGAGAAAATTTGAAGGTTGTGTAGGTGAGCCTGTGCCTTCAATTGATCCCTTCAGTTATAACTAGTCTTTGGCAAGGAATTGAGATCATAAAGCCAGAGTCCACTGTAAATAATGCCGTGCATTACTTTTAATAGTGTCTACCAAGGACCTTGAATACTGCATACTCACACATGCAAACCTATTAACTAGATGGAAAGTCAACTGAGGAATTGCAGTGTTAAACCAACCCTTAGGCCTAATGAACTTTTTATCTGGGTTCCACAGTATCTTCATGAAGACAAGAAGATACAGGTTTATTTTGAAAGTGCACAGATCTGTCTACAAAATAGAGTATAGTTTAGGCCATAAAGCACCCTTATGTAGGAAAAGGTCTCCAAACACGAAAAGGGATAAAATAGAATCTTACTAAAATTTATTGAAAAATAATTTTGAAAGGATACATTATTAAAGGCATCTTTTTGCCACTGTAGCTAGAGTCCAACGTTAGACAGACAAAGCTAAAGAGACATTGAGAGAAACCAGACACTGGAAAAAAACAGGTAACACAATTAGCATAAGAATATACCAGAAGGAGTTGACAGGCAACACAAGGATGTGTCCTGAAAGTCACAGACCAGGGCAACCAATAATCCTCCCCCATCTGTGATAAAATACAAAGGAGATAAAATTGCCACTTGATGACTCATTTAACACATAAAATACTCATTTCTCATTTACTTAATCATCACTTCTAAATTAGCTGTAAGGCTCCCTTCTCACACACTTATGGATTGCAAAAGGAGAGGTAGAAATCAACAGGCCTGAAAGAAAGCAGGAATGAATACCTGGGTTAGGATCTAAGGCTGTCACGAGGAGAGACCAGTTGGTCACAATTTCCAGGTGGAAACCTGAAGAATTGAAAGACACCGGTCCCAAGGAAAGAAATTCAGGTGTACAGGACTGGGTTATGCTCCAAGACAGGCAAAAGAATAAATCATTCAGAACAACATTCAAGTGTTTTCATAGATGATGGGAAACACACTAGTCTTAAATAGCATGAACTACAGACCAAGATTCAGGAGGTTTTTGCTTTTGAATGCTCATTATTCATCCAGAATAGCTGTCTGTTGTTGGGAGACATTGAAGCTGGAAATTGAACACACATGCAGGGCTGTAGCATGACTGGAGGATGGCCAAACTGAGAACAAAGAGACACCTCCAAGGGTAAGACAAGGTCACAGCTGAGGACACCTGGCTCCAACCACAATTAACTAAATAAAGACTGTCGCTGCAGGAATTTCACTCCTGTAATGAACTGCAACCTGGAGACTTTCTTCTAAGATACTACTCCTAAGTGAACATAAGTTAGTTACCCTAAATTAGCATAATCTCTTACTTGGAAAAGTCCTTGAACCACTCCCAAGGTCCTGCTCAGTTTCCTGTGTTTTCCACTCAAACCCCTTCCTTATTTGAAAATGAAATAAATATGAGCCACCCAGAGACATTCCTTGCCTTAGCCCCCAGAGTCTCAAACTCTGCTAAAGGGTATTCATTCTCCTGGAGCCCTAAAATCATACCACTTATCTCATTTATTTAAGTCTTCATTGTACACTGGTTTGGGTGACTGGGGATCTTGTCCAGGTCCCCAGTAACTGGTGCCTGGAACAGGGGCCTGAAATCCTTGAACTAGGAATTTTAGCCTACTAATGAGTAAGTCTACTTAGAGTGGGAAGTGTGGAAAGAGAGAAGACCTTCACAGGATGGAAACTTCACTGGGGATGCCTGGAGAAGGGAGGGAAGAACAAAGGTGAGCCTTCCTGCTGTGAATGAGCCAATTTATCTGGGAGTAAAATGGGGCAAAGTTTTTTGGCTGAGGAGCAAAGATACATACGCTGTGCCAATCCTGGTTAAACATTCAGGGATTTATATGACAAGCAAAGACCTCACAGAAATACTGCAGGAGGTAACCAGAAGTAATCCATGGGTTACATCAGGAAGGCACTACAGGTATAAATAATTGGGAAAGAGTTGGAAAGAATCTTAAAAAGGTACTTAGGACAGGAAAGATCATTTCCCCTGAGATGTCCTCAACTTGGAATCTGGTTCATTCAGTTTTGAATCCATTACAGAGCTCATAGTCAATAGCTTCTGATTCAGACATGGAGAAAATAAAAGAACTCTCAACTGAGGCACCTGTCACTAAGGCAGAGTCCTTGGAGGAAGTGCCTCAGCAGGAGCTGGAGCCTTTGCAAGGGACAACCTACACAGCTCTATCCAGAAACATACAGGTTTTAAAGGGAGAAGCAGCCAAAAAAGGGGAAAACTTTGTCACCCTTGTTGCTTTCCAGTTGGAATTGAAAGAGATGCTAATGATCATGAGTATTTTGTTCAAATGCCTTTTGAAACACAACAGCTAAAAAATCTTAAACAAATTGTGTTTAACAATGGAGTCCAAAGTCCATTTACTGTGGGGCCCCTACAGAATGTTTTGGATATGTATCAATTTACACCTTTTGATATCAGACATCTGGCACAAACATGCCTGTCTCCTGCTCAATTCCTTCATTTGGATGTGAAGCTGAAAACTTGTTTTGGAGCAAGCTCATAGAAACAGAACACATCCTAAATCCATGTCCAACAATGTTATGGATTAAAAACTGGTGGTCAACTTAGCACCAACTGAATTAATTCAGCTGGTGCTGAGTATAGATGGCCCACCTGAGGAAAGTTGCCAGCATAAATAGAGATGTGGAGAAGAAGAGGGAGGTGTTGTGGGTTCTTTCAAGAGTTGCTGTTTGAGCCATTGGTTCTCCTGGAAGTGCTTGTCATGCTGGCTTCCTCAACATGGATTCGGTCATTATCATCAGAGGATCTCAGAACCTCATCAATGAGAGTGGCTGTGGTTCATGTTGTGGGAGCCCTGCTGCTCACATTGTGCATCACTTCCTGGCTCCAGAGGGGAAGCTGTGTGCTGAAGAGGCTTGTCATGCTGGGCTTCCTGACCTGTGCTCAACGGTTCTCATCACTGGAGGAGCACAGGACCTCATTGCCACTGGGGATGGCTGTGGTACTTTTCAGGGCAGCCCCACTTCTTTTGAGCCTGACTTCTCAGCTCCCATGTAGAACCCTCAACCCACTGCACAGCTCCTTCAGCCCGCTGGCATAGACTTTCTAGTTCCACTGCTGACCAGCACAGAACTGTAAATAGATTGGCGTGAGTCCTTATTGTGGGCTCTTAGATTTCTGGTTGGATATGTGGGAGGCGTTGTGCATTTGGGTCTCTAGCTGGACTCTTGCAGGACATTGCTGTGGGGTCTAGGCCCTCAGCTAAATATCCTGGGTTGCTGTGACCCATGTGGCTCCTAAGGTTCTTGGGGTGAAGGACCATGAGAGGATGAGAAAATAAGACAGAGACAAAGTTGGAGTCAGGTGGAGCCCTTATCCTTCTGATGGGAGGAAAGGAACTGGCCCCTCAATGCAGGGGCATTTATATATACCTATTAGCAACCTAATGTCACATGACACCCTGCTGTCCTAGCAACGCACTGCTCAGACTGCCTTGGGACCAGGTGTTTTCTTGGCTGAAGTAGCATCTTTACGTGACTTGGCCTAGGCTCTCTTTGTTCTTGGAATGATTATGTGTCTGGATCATGCCCTAAGTCAATTTCCAGCTTCAAGGGCTCCCAACACTTGGTCTTAGTGTTGTGGACAGATTTTCCTGCACTTTCTTGTGTATAACTCTGGGTGACTATTATAAAACACTATTACAAATTCTGTGTCCTGTATTCAGTTGTTTTCCCTGTAACCCCTCATTACAGCAAACAATAAATGTGGAAATGCTTTCTGGGACAGGAATATATGTGCTTCTTGGGGAACAGATTCAGTGTCATGATGAGCTATAGTCACAACTGGCAGGTTTAATAAAAAGAGCAGGGACAGCTATTCCAGAGGATGGGGCTCCTGTGCAGCCCTTTTTACATATTCTTCAAAGACTCCAAAGATCTTTTACTCAATTCATGTCTAAATTACAAGAAGCTGTTTACAGACATGTTTCAGACCCAGGAGATGTAAACACTGTAACTCTACAGTTAGCATATGAAACACCAATCACGACTGAAAACAGGCTTAAGTCCTGTTAAATCAACCAATGATTTAACAACATGTATTCAAGCTTGTCAAGACATTGGAACTGAATTGTATAAGACAGCTACAATGGCTTAAGTTATGGCTGGTGTTACAAAATGCAAATGTAAAATGATTTACATCTTTCCCAAAAAACAAGATGAGGGCTTTTCCTCAGGCCAGTCAGACAATAGAGAGGAAATATAAACTGTGAGCCAGAATGTCAATCAGATTCACCAAGTACAAACATGCCAGCAAGTTCACCAACAACATCAAAGGCAGCTCCCCAAAGAGATGTTAACTCACTCACCAGGGGAACAATTTAAAGTGCAGGATTAGATCTCCCTGCAGCTTGCAGAGTCACTCTCATCAGAGGTGACCAGCCTACCCAAATTCCCACAGGAATTTTGTGTCCCACACCTGAAGGAACAGTTGGTCTTGTACTGGGAAAGTTTATCTGATTCTAAAAGGAATAACTATTGTGCCTAGTGTGATCAATGGTGATTGCAGTGGTGATATAAAGTTCTTGTGTGAGATATGAATCTCTGTTTTTTTTTTTTTTAACAGAGTGACTCTCTGGTGGTCCTCCAAAGGTTCCTCAGAGGACATTGGCACATCACCACTTATTTATTTTCCTTATTTCTCTGCTAGTAGACTAGGAATGCTCACTAAGCTTTTTTCAGTGTATTTTTAGAATACTTAGACTACCCCTCCCTTCAGAGATTATACTGAGGCAGTTTGCAGCAATCATTTACATTCTGCAGCAACTAGTAGGGGAAGGATTTATATTGTGATTTACATGTGTTAATTAAGAGTAGTCAGTCCTTGCTTTCCATGTGCCTAGAAGACTGATGTGCCTTTAAGAATGTATAAAATGTGATTGTTAGATCATAATTAGTAAGGTTAACCTGTGAACTTCAAAGAAACAGAAATTTAAGTAAAGCATAGCCATGTCCCAGCACTAGGGAAGATTGTTCAGGTGATTAGATGGGTAACACAACTGTCTTGGGGGTTTCCTTGCCCTAGGGCCTGGGTCTGGAATTCCTCAAGTCATTTGTTACCTTATCTATCTCCAGAGGTGATCTCCTTCACAGTACAGCCAGAGAAATCCACTAATTACCAACTCATCTTTTTGTATACGTTCTCTTCCACTGAACAAAAACAGTAGTCTATTACAGTTATGCTTCCTTCTTTAAACATTTGTGTTACACTATCTTATAAATGTCACGCAATGATGGGCAACTCAATGCCAAAGCCAATTACACCTTTTGAATGCGTTGTTAAGGTGTGGCCTACCTACCCCCAGAGCCAAAATGGAATGCAGAGGAAATATTAATTATGATGTTATTTTACAACTA
>RJWM01048838.1:0-11337 GCA_004363535.1 Dasyprocta punctata
GATTCCTGGACATAGAAGGCTATGATTATTGAAGAAAAAAATATTAAGCAAGTTAGGGCTTGGAAATTAACTGATTGAATTTTCATGTAAGACTTGTGATTTAGTGTTAAATTTCATAAAGACAGGTGGGTCAGGTGCAGCCTTGAAGATCTATAATGATAATAATAATTATTATGATGGTGCTAATATTGTTGCCTTAGCTTTATTTAATAATTTACCTGCTTTTAAAAAATGCCATAAAATGCATTGATTCTTTGATTATCTAAACAATTTTGGTAGGGTATAAACTTACCATAATTATCCTCATCTGAAAGACAAAGTTATGGCCTTACAGAGATTAAGTGATTTATCATGGCAACAGATAAATGGAAGAAGAAAATAATGAATAATTATTGAAGATTCATGACTTACCAGATCCTGGATGAGAATGTACGTACATGTATCAATATTCCTGTTTTTGCAAGTGAGAAAACTAAACTCAAACAGGTAGAGTGAACTGGCCACAGGTCAGTAACAAGCAAGAGACAATCCTAGGTTTTGAATGCAGATAGCAAGCATTAGCTCCTTATCCATAGCTTTTTTCTCTCTTGACCACAATGGCTATTTTGGTAAAAGGGAAGTTCCCTGGATGAGCATATAAGGAGCTCATAAGTCATCATTTCACATTTCACATTTCCTACCCAGTACTCGGGTAGGAAGCCTGAACTATCATTAATGAGTTACTTGAAGCTCCTTGTGGCTGAGTTTGCAAGATAAAAGCTCCAGGGCATCCAGGCATTAGGCAAGTCTTCGTATTTTAGTATTTTTACCTCTTGGAGCTCTATCAGTTTCTTAGAGTGAAAGTCAGAGAACATGATCCTATTGAATGTCTTAGGTAATGGTTAACCATATTGAAATATGCCAGAATATTGTGTTCTGCTTAACGAGACCTATGGAACTATTTTACCAAAATCTAGCCTACTGGGGTATTATCAGAGCCTAACCAACCAGAGGAGAGAGACATACAAAACCTCATTCCATTTTAGCTTTCCATGAAAAAGTAGAGCCCAGAGAATTCAGAGCAGGGAAACTACCCTGTATGGTACTATAATGGTAGATACAAGTCATATTCATTTACTCAAACCCATA
Organism: Dasyprocta punctata; assembly: GCA_004363535.1. Taxonomy (NCBI): domain Eukaryota; kingdom Metazoa; phylum Chordata; class Mammalia; order Rodentia; family Dasyproctidae; genus Dasyprocta; species Dasyprocta punctata. Next base: position 1,129 of record RJWM01048838.1, read on the forward strand.
GACTCTACAACACCATTAGTAAACTCTAAAGTTAACTACAGACTTAGGATAATTATAATGTTCTCATGCTTCATCAATTGCAGCAAATATATCACTCTTCATATGGAAGATATTGGTAGTGGAAGATGGTTGTATATATCAGAGGTAGGGGACAAGTAGGAATTCACTATACTTTTGGCTGCGTGGTTTTTCTGTGAAAAATAAAGGATTTTTTTAAAAAAAATCTTTCACGTAAATTTTATGATTTATTCAGATCAAGCAGGAGAATTACTGTGGTCAGTTAATAGTTCATGGTTTCCTCTAGTTTGGATGGGCTCCTTTAGTTGACGTGCCCTTCTCTGACTAAATCTCTTCTTCCCTAGTACATAAAAATCACAGCCTCTTCTTGGGTACCAAGTCCTATGGCCATTTCCTTACCATAGAGTACTGAGGTGAGATGGCTATATAATTTATTACCCAAATTGGGATAATCTTGAAGTGAAAGCAGACACTATCAATAATTAATTATATCAGACATAATAGAAATAAATTTGGGCTGTCGAAGGAAAAAGAGAAAGGATGATTTTTCTATCTATAGTTTCAGTTTTCCACAGAACACGGAACCTGGATGTGTGTGCACATGTGTTTGTAAATGTGGTAGTGGACTAAATCCAGTATGGTAACAACTTTATTTTCCCACTGACCAATAAGCTCCTTAACAGCAGACCACATTTTGCTCTTTGATGTATTTACCTAACTTTGACTGCCTTGGCTGTTTCTGCCTCTTAGTATTAATAGAATGAAAGAAGGAATAGATTAAAGGTTTAGTTGATTTTTTTTGTCTGTTTCTTGTATATCAACACCCTCTTCTAGGATTTCTGATTCTGAGTTTCCTCTTTCCTTCAGCATTGATCACTCTCCTCTAGTGATATCTTTCCTTTTGAACATGTTAGATTCCAGTTATTTATGTTGCATGTTGATTTTTATTTTGTATTTCTTCCTTTTCAGGCTAAAGCCACACTAATGCATTAGGTTAACTCATATCTTGGGGTTTGAGGTTTTATTTGATGGCATCAGTCTGGTGAAGTTTGGTAGAGAAAAGCTTGTGAAATAGTATGTTCTGAGGGAAAATCAAGACATCCTTATTAAATGGACAAGTATGAAAGAATGGCAGGACACTTGTCACAAAGACTTTTGCAATTACTATGTTTATCATATGTAGTATGCACATTACAAGAGAAAATACGAAGTAGAGTTGATTTAGAGGCCTACTGCAGAGTTGTTAGAGGGGAAAATCAGTGACAAGGTCTTGATAACACAAAATAATTTTTAACTAAACAATCAAATGAACAAACAAAATAATTTTCATATATATTATTATAAGGATTAGACATAGACCATCTTAAGCTTGGATGAGACTAAGTATAGGCAAGCTAACTGAAAATGACTCACTGATAACTGGGACTACAAGCTAGGAAGCCTAGGTTCTAACACTGGCTGGGAAAAGTGACTGTGTGGCTAAGCCTCCAGAAGTCTAATTTTCTTCAATGTGTTGTGTGAAAATTCAGACCACATACTCCTGGAGGGCATCTTGTAGATTTAACAGTCTCTTTTCATAAGCTTTTTTTTTTAAAGATGACTAAGCCAGAACACCCCAGAAGTAGAAGAGTCAGCTCAAACTGCGGTGTTGTTACGGTTTGTGTTTGGATGTCCCTGCCACCAAGCTTCATGCAGTCATGGAGGTGGCTGAGTCTAGCATTTGTGATTGGTTCGTTGTCTAGCCCTGGGACTGGTAATGTGAGTGCTGCACCTGCCCAGGGATGGGTAGCTGGCATACAATATAAGGGAGGGAAGAGGCATGTTTTCCCCTTTTGCCCTTTTTGCTCTAGTTTCTTGTGGCCACTGTGAATGGCTGCCCCTTAGCCACACCACCCTGCCTTGGAACCAGCTGAGTATGGACTGAAACCTCCAGAAACTGTGAGCTAAATAAATCTTTCCTTCCTTCATTTTGGGCATCAGATATCTTGCCTCAGCAATGAGAGAAAAGTATCAAAGACAGGTGTGAATTCTCAGCCGTTACTTCCCCAGGTCTGATCAATGATAAACTCGCACTGTGGTAATGGAAGCTTCCATGTCCTGCTCACATAGTTACTAGAAGGGATCACTCATTGTCTATTCGACAAAGGCTCAGAATTTCTCGGCTTGGAGAAATTTAGACCAATCCCATAATTTTCTAAAAATGAAGCTAAAGCATAGAGAGAGAAATGTTCAAACTCACAGAGTCATATCACAGCAGAATATTAGCTAAAACCTTAGTCTCCTGATAATATTCTACCTTGGCGCTTTACACATACATTCAATAGTTTCTCAGAACTTACCATTGAGTTGATACCTGTAACATTTTAGGTCCCAAAAATGGTGTCGAAGATATGAAGCATGTTCAGGAAGAGAGTATGTTAAGAAATATGTGTTGATACGTTCTCATTGTTGGTATTGTCTAATTATAGTTGTTTTCATCCAGTAGCTCCCTGCCTCAGCATTGGCACTGAAGAATGTTACACATTTGTTTTTCTGATGTGCACAGTATGGCAGGATAGTTAATGCTACTTGTACTAATTAAGACATTAGTTGGCAATAATAATATGGTCCCATCCCCCACCCCCACTCAACATAATATCTTAGAGAACAAGATTATTTTATTCTAAAGTAAAATGCAAAGAGAAGCTCTAATCTCAACTGTTTTTTGGGGTCTCAGACTGATGGAGACTATTTCAAATACAGACTCCCAGGAGTTGCTTCAGTACCAATGTTTGGCCAAATGAAGAAAAATAGAATACGTGATGGTATGTGGTGTTTTTCTGGGTAAGGGCTTGCCATGGCACCAAACACTTTCGATCACAGTTCATCAGCTGGAACTCAGGCACACAATCACACATATAAAAAAAAAAGAGCTGGGAAATGGAGTTTAACTGTTTGCCTGGAAAGAAGAAAAAATACTAAAGCATTTCAGTCAACTGCCAGCAATCTTCACCACATTTGTTTATGTTTAAAAATATGGTGAAACGTGTTCCTGAACCTCATCTTTTATTAAAGCATCGCATGAATTTCTGTTCAAATTTAGTTCAAATTTTTGGAGGGTGATTTGCATCAATTGTTAAGTAGGTGTGTTCATCTCTATGAACAACTGCTGCCTTTTGTTTTTCTATAGTGTGTCAGATGTCTTTAGAATTCTGCAAATAAATTAAAAGGCTCAATATTGCACTTTGATAATGCTGAGTCTGCATGATTTTTCACTGGGGACAACATAACATAATTATACAGTATCTCAAATAGCTTAAATAATATCTTTATTAAACAAGCAAAAACAATGGTTACAACAACAGGAATCTTGCTTTATTTCTGAGGTAGTTCTGAGGAGTTAAAGGAGGAAAGAATTAATTATGTACTTTTTTAATTGTAAGAGATATTTCTGGTTAAATGACTTTTTATGAGAGAAACACATCTGTATAATGATAGAAAGGTGATTTTATGTACCACTAATTAGCATTAGAAAATTCTTCAAGCTTCTAGAAATCATTTTTTTGCAACTTACATAACTAACATTACAACAAAAAGTTAAAGTTTGATATTTTTTTTCTTATGAACCCTAGATGGGATTACTAGCTTCTTCAGATAGATATAAAAGAAATCCTAGACTGAGGTCTCAGTTGAGGGTCACTTTGCTATAATATTAAGTTAAAATACCCCATCAGACTAATGTTCTTGTGGCTTATACCTGCATTTTGTTTTCTATTCACTGTCTCTTAATTTTCAGCAAGGCTTTCTCAAACTACCATATCAAATATTTTCCTGGCTTTATTTTACTTCACTGTTTTTATATTTCACATTATATTACATTTTTATTTATCTTTTTAATCATCTGTGTTCATCAATAGGATGTGTGATCAAAGAGGGGAGGAGCTTGCTCTTGTTCATTACTGTGTTCCTAGCACCTTGAATCAATAGTACTAGAATCAAACTAGGGGCTCAATCCACTCTGGTCAAATGAAGGACTTGTTTCGTGTAGAAACAAAGTTGCTCTGTTGTCATGTGACTGAGACATTAATTATTGCTTTTGACCTGCAAGTATACTTCTAGGTGGTTGCATGTTCCAAAGCCATTGTAAGCCTATGCCAGTTAGTTTTTGCTGATGAAATAATTGCTCAAATCTTAGTGACTCAAAACTGTAATTATTAAAAAACCTACAGTTGTTCATTTACTTTATGACCTTGTAGGTGTACAAATTGGGCTTGGCTTTCATCTGGGAGATATTTTGGTCTTGACCAGGCTCTGTTTAGATTTGAGTCGGCAGGGTAGTTCTCTGTGGAAGGTCGGCTTCTTGTCATTTGGGGTTATGAGAGTGGCTAAACCATGTGTCTATATATCATGTAGTAGGTCAGACCTGCGATTCACATGGAAGATGCTCAGAGTTTCAAGCAGAAGGTAGAAAGCCTTCTTTGGACAGGCATATGTTCATAACTGATACCATGAACCTCTGATACAACCTATTGGCAGAAGAATGTCGTAATAGCAACCCAGATTCGGAAGATAGAAAAATCAGCTTCACCTCTAAGAGAATAGAAGTAGCATCTTCAGATTTCAGGAATAGGAGCCTAGAAAAGTGGAAAGTTTGAGGTCACTTTTGGAATTCTTCACTACCTCTTTATTGTATGAGTCTGGAGAACCCTGATGATGGACAAGTGCCTTTTCACTAAAATATTATAATATCGAGGCAGTCAAATATAGAAAATTCAAATGCATGTTTAAGACCAACATCCTCATCTGCATAAAAAAGCCTTTTCTGTGAGGGAGGACTGATTGTCCGCATCTAAAAGTCATCTTCTTTTCTTTCTCCCCCACAATATTAATTATGTTCTACTCTGCATGCATCTCTGCTCAGCTTTCTACCTTTATTCTCAATAAAAAGAGATGGTGTTTCAAAATAAATAGCCTGATACACTGTAAAGAAGCTGCAGATACTTAGAAACAATATTTTCTAAATATTTATAAGCTATACTTCAAAAATCTGTTACATTCCATGAATTATGTAAATAAATATCAGACCTGCAAGTCACCATCCCACAGCTCCAGTGCAGCAAGTCCAATTACTCATCTGTAAACAGACAGGTCATCATTTAAAACTCTGTCCTCTGGCTTATGGTTCTGTGTTTGGATTCTATCCAGCTAAACAAGTGCGAAACTTGCTTTTTCTTACCAAAACAAACAGACAAAATAGAGTATCTTTATTACAAGGAAGGATAACAGTATTTGTTTTATTTACTTTATAATTGCTATAGGATATAAGGGAAACAGTCTAGTCAAATAAATCCAAGTCTCATGTGCAGCAGGGTACAAGAACATGGGGTAAGAAACAGGAGGGAAAAAGACAGAAGGAGCAGAGATACATTTTGTTAAGAATCTGTGATTCATTCTCTTGAAAAGCTCCAGGTTTGCAGAGTTGTTGTCTAGAAGGACAGGTCAGCCAGATGTCAGCACTTAGCTTGCACTTCTAGAATCACATTCGGCTTGTCTTACATGGTTGCAAGGATATGAGGATGAAAAGCAAGCAGGAAACCTCTACCCCAGGTAGTTCACATCATGGGTCCCTGTAGGGAGCCCACACTGCACTCTCTCGGTTCATATGATATCCATCTCCCAAGAGACTGGATCCAGGTCTAGACAGAAGCATGAGAAGTCTGTCCCAAAACTTGAATATAGTGAAGTTCATTGATGTGGCTTCACCAGTAGGTTACAAAAGTTTTCAGAATTATTTTTCAGTTTGTTGTGCAATTTTAAGAGTTGTCAATGCCATCTGTAAGGTAGGTAACAGATAAATCTAGAAATAATTAGGGAAAGTTGAGCAAAATAAAAATGCAAGAAATGTATAGAGGGTATTTATAGCCCTTGAAAATGGTATTGAATGCAGAGAATTTTGTGCTGTGGAGTAAAGAGGGATGTGAAGATAGAAGAGAGGGAACTTGATTTATCTTGCGGTAATAGGAATCCATTGAGGAGTTTTCACCTGGTATGTAGTAATGTGTATGTGATAGATGTGGAATGGAGAATTTTATGACATCTTATAGTGGAATCAAAAGTTCAAGTATCAGGTTCCTCATTCCTAGAAATGAAGCTTAGCAAAGGTAGGTGGAATACAGACTGGCCTAACTGGCCATCTATAACGCTTCAGAATGATGGAAGTTTCTGTATTAATGGTAGATATCAACTGACAGAAGAGAGAGACTCAGTTTCTTTTGTTCCTGACTAGGTCATGTTCAAAGCACACTTACATGGTCTGTGTGGTCTAGGAGTGATGGTTATGTTTAAGGATTTTTGTCCATCATTGCAAAGAGTGATCCTTCTGGAAACTTACATTGCCTGGAAACTTGAAATAGTATCTATTTCCCTCAGTTTTGCCACTGGTTATTGTATTGTAAGTCTCTACAGGCAAGATCTTCAAACAAACAATTAAATGAACAAACCAACCTCTGAATTACTGAAGTATCCTCACCATCATTCCTCATATCAGTTTGTAGTTTCTCAATGTTTTCTACTTGTTCGTTTCATTCCTTTGTAGACTGCATTTGTTGATTGTTTTCCAAATTTTTTGAGGTATATGTCTGCCTAGGAAGGATCCCTGTCAGTTTTCTTATCTTCACTTTTTTATTTTTATTTGTTCAACTCATCTATTTTCACTGTCTCTACTACAGATGCAATTTATAAATGAAAGGTAACATTTTCTATTTTATAAAGAGATTTAAAAGCTCCCTTTAATTCATTTCACAAACCTTATTAGAAATTAAGATTCATTTAAATTAAAAGCTTTATAATAAAATTAGAACTATTTATCAAAGCAAAATTAAAATCACTAGAAAGTATGAGACAGTAAGATCACAGAAAATTTTAATTTGTAGAGACAACTACTATTACTACACGAAAGTGTTCTCTCTGTTGTTTTATTCTGCTTGTTCCCCTGTTCACACACACAGATCTATGTACACATAGATTTTGATCCAGGAATCAGAGAAACAGGAGAAAAAACACCAGTTTATTTTTGAAGCATTTTTAAGGAAATATATGAGTTAAAGTTACTATTACTATAAATGGAGGAAAATATGTAACATTGATATTTATTTTATTTAGACTCCATGATGAGCAGCTTAAAATGTCAGTATTTTCAAGATTTATTCAAGGTTGGCAAAATTTAAGACTTCTTTACCAAATTCAATACAATGTTTCTTTTTTTTTTTTAAATCAAGGTCATAATAAGTGTTACTGGAGAGGGAAAAGAAAACAGACCCTCTGGTAATTACCGTGGAGCCAGCTACCAGAGAAGGGTTAGGGGTCTTTTAATAAGTCTGTTACCATTTTGTAGCACTGTCTCCAGCCACCACAGTTTGAGATTTTACAGCCTCCACATAAATATTGTTAAAGACCCAAATTGGTTCTTCAAGGTGTGAATGACAGAACTAGTTTCCTTTATTTAGAAAAAAGCAGTCTATTGTTTAGAAGCAGCCAGATGCTTTAGTCTTAAAGACACAGCTTCTCAAAGAAGATCACTGTAATCAAAACAACATATGATCTTATTGACAATGTTGTTCTCTGTAAGAGTTCAGGAGTTATTAAAAGCACCTAACCTGAAAAAGCAAATACTTAAAATTCCTAAAATTTATTGTCTTATTTCCCACAAAGGTTTATTCTGAATAAAAGACATTTTAAGAGTCTAAAACAAAACAAAACAACACTTCAGAAATTAAAGTAAACTCTGTTGGAAAAAAGTTGGTAGTTGTAGTTTATACTATCAACAAACGTAGAACAAAATATCAACATGGAGTGGGACATAGTGTGGTTTGAACTTAGTTCTGATTCAATGCAAGTGTTTTCTTTTTTTTCCTCCCCAAAAGTCACAACAATGTAACTTAAAAAGTTTCCAGAAATATTTATTGTACACAGCCTAGAAGATGAAAAGAATGTAGCTATTATTCTTGGTTTGTTTTGAGGTTATTTACTTAGGACTAAGCATCTCATTTTTCTTGTGTACAAAAAGTAATTATGCAGTCAAAAGAAATATAGCTCATATACTTCAAAACATATGAAAAATGTAAAACTTTATTACACACATTAATTTCTAACAAAGGACATCTCTAGCATCAGTGTAACTGGGACAAGCCAGATAACTGATGTATATATACGGATGTTTCTCCCAAATGGGTTTTATAAAGGCAAACAAACAAATAAACAATTTCTTCTTTTATGTCTGTCTCTCTTTTATAAATTTTTACTTCTCGATATAGGCAATAGTTTTGAGAATGTTTTTTGTTGGTGTCTACATAAATATATTCTGCTCAAATTAGTCTTGCTAGTCCTACATTTCTCATTTTATTGATTCAAGTTACTTATATTGCATCGATTCTACCTGTAGCAAAACTAAGATGTGAAAACCTACAAATTATGAACAATATATGTTCATAGCTTTCCCAACTTGGATCTTGCCCATTTTGACCTTCTGGAAATGTCAACACATTCTTGGAAAGAACACTGAGTGTGAGCCAGGCCTGCTCTGTGTGCCCTCATTCTTTCACTCCCGAGCAACGGCTCCTGGATAACAAGGTCTGGATTCTGGCCACTCGAGGGAGGATTTGTGCTTTCAACTTCAGTTGTCTTAGGGGCCATGACCAGTTTGCTGGGGGCATGATGCTGCACTATGGAGGGTATGGCTAACATGGTGCCAAACGACATGGGGTGGGTGGTGCTCTCCATGGATATAACTGGAGAAACTATTTCATCAATGAAGGGAAAATAAGCTCAGTAAAAGAAAAAAGACAAACATTACCTGACATGGGGTAACAGAATTTAACATTTCAAATTTTCAAGCTGGAAGCAGTCAACAGGTTCTCCTCATCCTAGCTAAATATGCAACAATTGTCTGATTTTTGAAACTATTTTTTTAAAACAAGTAGCAAAGATGTGTATGTGGGCATATAGGTATGCATGTGTGTTTTGGAGATTGCGAGGAATTGGCAGATGACTTAGAGTCATGAGAAATATCAAAATGAAAATGAGTAAGTAGCTCTCTAAATATAATTTTCATGGAGGTCTTTTGATGTGGGTTCTACAATTATCTCCATTATATACTTGAGGCACATAGACACAGATTTTGCATGATTTTGGCCAACATTTTAGCACTAGTCAGGGACAGAACAATTACTGGAATACAGGTTGTTTAGCTCTAAGGCTTATACCCTGAAACTCTGTATAAGAATTCTATTCTGAAATACATTGTTATGAAAAATGTCTGAGCATATATGAACGTACATGAATGCATGTATATGCAAGTATGTGTTTATTATTGTATAGTTCTTCCTCTGGAGCAGGTATTCCTTAAGGATAGAAATTACCTATTTTTCCTAGCACAGCACTGTACACGTAACAGACAGTGAATGTTTGGTGAAATAAGTATTTTGAATTAATCCTGAAATATTTGGTAACTACCAGAAACGACAACAAAAAAAAAGATCAGAAGGGAGAACTATGACTTTTGACATTCACTATAAAAATCAAGACTATATTTACCAACAAGTAAAAGAGTTTTGCAAGTGTTGTTTAGCAACAAAACACTCTACCACTGAGCTGGAGTATAATAATAACTAAATGACATGACATTCCTCTGCAATGCTTAAGAAGAAGCATGACTGAAAATATCGAGTATTAAACTATAAAGTGATAAATATTCTCGTTTCCTCTGATATGAGATATTGCACAAATAGGCTCATTGTCATTATGTAGGTATCCTGACTGTAATGTATGGAATCTTTTTTCAGAGATAGACAAATGGCTTCATTTACGCCTGTGGTAATCAAGGCTGAAACAAATAGGTTTGAGGAGAAGACAGGGTGAATTGTTGAAATTGTTTTTGAGGCTGATTTGACTACTTCAATTTAAGAAAGAAGTAAAGTAACCAATGTTACCTCCCAGGGCCTGAGATTGTCATTCATTGAAATTAAGATGGATAATGAAATTATAGAATCACTGATCTTAGGATGACTAGGAAGCAAGGCAGAGCCACTTACTACAGTGCCAGTTTAGAAATTCTTACCAGTGTGACTGGTACAAATTTTGCTGAGCAGATAGAAATGTAATTGTTAGATTTTTAATCTTAAAAATAATTGGAGAACTTCACAGGTAAGAAATACA
>RJWM01048839.1:0-11336 GCA_004363535.1 Dasyprocta punctata
TCCTTGAATTTTAGGGGCCTGATTTTTTTTAATTCTTTATATGTTTTAGATAGAAGTCCTTTGTCTGATGGACAATTGGCTATGATATTTTCCCAGTTTGTGGGTTTTCTTTTCACTATGCTGGAGATTTCCTTTGACATGCAAAAACTTTTTAGTAGGATGAGATCCCAGGTGTTGATTCTGGGAAGTGTTTCCCGTAAGCACACTTTTAAGCTCTTGAATTTCCTTATTTTTCCCAATGTAACATCAAAAGATCCCAAATGTAATCAAAAGTCAAGGGTTTCTTCCCCTGCTCCATGCATCCACTACAAATTCTGATTTTAGATATTAGCAATCTCAGTCAGAAACTCCAACCAGAGCTCTTGTGAGAGTAAGTTACAAAGAACTCAGGCAACACAATGTTTACTGATGTCACTGGAGAAAAGTAGCTCTCAAATAGCACACTGTATTCAGTGGCATTGGACAATAAAGGAAAAGTGTGACCTTTGGAGAATAACAAATTAAAGGTTACTGGCCACTGTGTCCTACATAAAGTCTCTTTGGAAAAGACCCATTTTTATCCAACTTCCGCCATTTTCCCATTAAGCCTTTATAGTCTCTTGATGAAGCTCACCATTAAAATGCACAAGCCTATCAAAACCTTAGCAGGATTCTTTTGTCTGGAATTGACAAGCCAGAAAGAATCTAAGGAAGTGAAATACATAGCGGTATGTGAATCTGGTATTTGAGGGAATTCTGTTGGCTACATGGGTGGATGAATGGATGGATGGATAAGTGTGTGAACAAGGGGTCAGTTTTGAGGGTAAGAGAGGGAGAATCAAGTCCAGATCCCAGAGTAACACATTAGTTGTTCTAAATTTAGCTCTGTTGTAAGCTAAATGTAGTTTAGTTGTTCTAGGATTAGCTTCCCTGATAGGCTGGAAGCAACAAGAATCTACTGAGTTTTGAACAGAAAAGAGGCCTGGAATTATGGCCAGATTAGGAGGGCAAAAAGAAGCCTATAGTTCTCTGTGCTGGTGGGATGATATGTAAGATAACGTTAGGGAAAAGTAACCATCAATTCAAAGTGATCCTATCACAGTACCACTTGCCAGGCTCGCTGAACACAGTCCCTCACTCAAAATGCTCATGACCAGCTTAGAGTATCTTCACCATCCCAGAAAGGTCTGAAAGAGGAAAGGGTCCTTGGAGGGCTTAGACTTCTCTTGCTTCCTTCTTTGGTCTTCTACTGGGTATCAGGATCCTCTTTGGGTTCAGTGAATGGCTTCACAGTTTGGGCAATTGTTTACCCTCTTGGGCTTTATTTATCTGACCCATAAAACAGGTATAACATCTACCCTACCTGTCTTATAGGACTGTTTCAAACTCAGTTTGAAACAATATATGGGGGGAAATTTTGTAACATTTAATATCATGTAGAAAAAATGTCTCTACTAGATGATTTTTTTAAATTATCAGATAATTTTTTAAATTACTTATGGAAAGGAGAGAGAATGGCGGTGAGAAGGACAGTCACTAGATGCTTCCTGCGCCGAGCGCCATGCTCACGCCCGACAGCGGTGAGGAACATCGGGAAGGTGCCACACAGGCTTCCTCGGCAGCCTGCCTACCTTGCCAGGCAGTTGCCAGGCATTCTTTTGCCCTGGGACCTGGACCTAATTTCTCCATTCTCTCAGCCTCAAATGGACCCCTCCTTTACACATTTATTTATGCACCCATTAAGCCAGCCACCCATCTATCCATCAATCCGATAGAATTTAACTTACAACAGAGCCATCTATCCATCAATCCAATAGAATTTCCTTGAATACCAGGTCCAAGTTGCTGGGTGTCCATCCTCCCATCTCTCTATCAAAGCTGGTATGAGTTGTCTTACGAAGGCTATTGGGTAGAAAAACTTGCGCAGATAAAACCGTTATGGAAAAACCCTAGAGGGATCTTGATGATACACACACTTCAATAAACAGACGCAGGCGAAGGGGCAGCTGAGATTAAGGAGACACATGAGTAGAGGTCCATGGGTTTCAAGAACACTGGGTAGTCCAATTTGGCCAGGGCACAGGAAAAGCAGAAGGGAGACGTTGGCAAGGGCAGTGTGGCAGGGCTGCAGGGCTCCAATGCTGGAGTAAAACATGGCACTCTTTCCTGAAGAAGGGCATCCAGAGAAAGTTTCGGGGGAGGAGACTGATACCAGGTGCAACTCAAGGGCCTTCCAACACACACGAAAGTGTTGTGATGGGATGAATCCGGATGTGAGGCCATACGTGGCCCAAGAAAAAGAGGGTCCCATCTGTGACGATGAGCACCTCAGTCAAGTTGTAACCGGTGGGAATGAAAGGGGAGGATACACACAGCACCATGAAGGCCCAGGTGATAGGAGTGGGTGCTGATTATTGAGAACACAAAGGATGAGTATAAGAACTATTAGAAATGCAACTACCTCAAAGTCACTGGAGGCAGGAATTGGAAGGGCTGTGGGAGAGACAGAAAGAAGAGGAAGAAGAACATGTATTTTAGTCTGTTTTCTCCTGATATAACAAAATACCACAGAGTGAGTGATTTATAAAGAAAAAGAATTTGTTTTTCACAGTCACAAAGGCCAAGAAGTCCCAAAGTATGGCCCTCGGCTCTAGTGAGGGTTTTTCTGCTATGTGCACCACAGCAGAAGGGCAAGCGTGAGACAGGCCAGGAGGCCAGGCGGAACTCCGTTCTTTACCAGCTAACCCGCTCCCTTGATGACAACCTTACTCCCTATATAAGCTCAGTTCAAGACTTCAACTCTGCATCCTAACGCCTTGAGGTCTAACTTCCCAAGATGGGAATTTTGGGAGCACATTTAGGTTACAGCAAAGAGTGAGACAAACTTCACCATTATGACATTTTGAACCTGTGTAACCTAGAGAATTATGGAGCAAAAATAGAATCATGATGAATGCATTAAAAGTGCGATTATTAATGTAAGGCATGGACTCACAGACTATCAAAGCTGGGGCGGGACTGTGCGCTCACATGGTAAGTTTGGATGTGCAGTGCTATGCCCAAGTGGAAAACATCCTAGCAGGACAAATGATGATGTAGGCTAGAGGGACAATGTGCAGAGCAATGGGGACAAATGAGAAATGTAACCAATCGATATACCAATTTCATAGATCTTTAGAAATTTCATAAGAAAACAAAGACCTCTCCTGTTGCAACACTTATTGATCTGCTGTTCTGAGAATGGGTCAACATGTAACTCTCTTAAAAACATACCGTGAGGTGATGTGGAAGTCTTGCTGTAAACATGGATGGATATTCCTCCTATAAAACAAATACCCAAGTTTTAAACTGAAGGAGAAATCAAATAACAAAGCCTACCCCAAGTCCCTGGAACTTGGGAAGTAAGATCTAACTGTGTGCTTCGGTTTGACTCTCAGGTCCCACGTACCCTGTGGCACTGTGCCCAGGATAACCTTATGACGAATGGGCCCATTTGGACCAGGTGTGACCAGGTGTCTTTGGAGGGCTCTCCACTTCTCTTCAGCTTTCTACTTGAAGACTAATCAATAGATCCGTCCTCTATCCCCCTTTTCAGATGAGATGAGGAAAAACCCCTCTGACTTCCCATTCTAGGCCCCCTTCCTAATTTATGGCCTAGTCCTCATTCAGTCAAAGAAGGGGCCCAAACGGCCCTCAAATGGAGCCTACAGTGTGGGCGCCGGAGGGGACAAACAGATGTCCCCTCTAAAAGTGTCTAATAACCAGAGATAAATGTGCAGACACAGATCCCCACCTCTTAGCTCATCTCCCCACATGCTGTTTCACATTAAGAGGTCAGCTCCAACTCCCTTCCGAGTACTCCAGTTGATGGTTGGGTGGTCACCAGCAAATAATATTCCAGGGCCTCATAAAAGCTGGTGGAGTAGGTACATGTGTTTTTATGGAATTTTCTTAAGTCAGGTCGGTACCAATCCAGGTCTCCTGAAGCCCCTGGTGGACAATGCACATACCCAGTGTCTAGAGGGATTGGGCTCTGCTGTAAAGAAACACTTCTAGCTCAGAAGACGGTCAGTCAAGAGAGCCAAGGAAGTCACTTTGCCTGTGTGTGTCGGGCATGTTTCTCACACAGGCCACGGACTGACCCGGGAGAGGGAGACGTCTCTGTTGGTGAAGCATGCAGAGCACTGCATTTTCCCGGGGAGTCAGTTCCTGTGCTCCCGGCTTCCCATCCCTGTGGCGATAATCTGAGAAAACCAATTTACAGGAGGAAAGGTGGATTCGGGCTCATGGCTTCAGGGACCTCAGTCCATGGTCACTCAGGATTATGTTGCTTCTGGGCCCACAGTAAGGCAGAACATCATGGCAGAAGAAAGCAGCCCAGAAGCAGATGGGGAGACAGAGCCAGAGAGGAAGAGGCAGGGGACTGGGGATACCATTAACAACACACCCCCCCCCATAACCTACTTCCTCCACAGGGTCTCATCTCGTGATGGCCCATTCAACCAGAAACTCATCGGCGATGGATCTGCTGAGCAGGTCTGCCCCTCCTGCCCCAGTCACCCCTCGAGGGCCCACCTCTGATCACAGCTGCACTGGGGACCAGGCCCTCAACACAGGAGTCCTTGAGGAACAACTCCTGCCCGAACCACAGCAGTTCCTGACCCAGACTCCCTCCCTGGGCACTGTTGAGTCCTACCTTTTTCAGAAGTCTTCCAGAACCTTCCATCCCTCTCCTATGCTCCCTTAACCTTGACACTGCATGTCACATCCCAGCAGGAATGGACTGGGTTCCTGGGTCTGCAGGTGCCAACGTGGGAACGAGGGACCTAGCCCTCCCTTCCTCTGCTGTGAGGAGGATTTGGCTGTATCCCCCTCCCGAGGGAGGCCGCACGGTACACTCCAGCCCCGGAGCTGCCCCTGTTCGGAGCCAGCTGCAATTCCACGGACGTGCAAACCCAGTCGGGTGCCTGCTTCAGTGTCTCCTCTACCTGAGCTGGGGGGGAAGTGAAGCTGAGGAAGTAAAGAGCCCGGACCTAGGGCCTGAGCTTCTGGGTGCTAGTCCCAGTTGTCCCTCAGTGGCACCCGTCACACCATCTTCCTGACCTTCCAAGTCTTCATCTTGTAAACTGTCCCCCAGGAGCACCTGGTGAACTGGACAGCATTGCACACCCCGTGTTGCTCATACTGCCCAGCACAGACTAGATGCTAAGAAAAGGTGTGGATAATGCATGAATTATGGTGAGGGGCCCATGCTTTCTCTAGCCAGGTCACAGCCCTGCACGGGGCTCAGCCCCCAGGACAGCCTGCTCACCATTTGCCCAGCACGGGGCAGCCCTCAACAGCTTCTTGCTCCTTGCAGAAAATTTCCCTTGCTGGACAGAACACACACTTCCCATCAGCTTTTATTTTTGCAATGGCTTGCTTGAGCAGCGCATTCTGTTCTTGGAATTTCTTGTTAAAATATTTCATTTAATTAAGTTTTTACAACCAGCTCTGCTTTGTGTCTGTCAGAAGGCAGAAGCCAGTGCAGCCCTACGCTCAGCTCCCTGGGAGGCCAGGTCACCAAGACGCTGGTAGACCTTGAGGCTCAGGCCTTGAGGCTGCACTCTGAGGTGCCTAGCTTTTGCACGCACCCCACAAGGGCTTGGTCTGTCCCGTCCGTAGCTCCCCCTGGAGACCAAAGGCCACCAGAAACATGGTCAGAGTGTTCTCTGGAAGGGCCTTCTTCTCAGCCTGGAATCACCCTGCCTCTGAGGCCCAACACAATCCAGAACAAGCATACTGTGGTCAACCACAAGCATCCTGGCCAGGCCTCCCCTAAGGCCCCATCCCAGCAGCTGCTCTGGCCCTGCTCCCCTGGGAGCCTCCCCAGACCCTGGGGCTAGCACAGCCGCCCTCCTGCGCCCACCCTCCGCGTGCGGAGCATCCCTCCCTGCTGGCCTTGTGGCGCCTCCTCTGTCCCTCCTCCAACCCCAGCTTACGCCTGGGCCGCGGTGGGGCTCCCTCCTTGTCCTCCACCCACCCCAGTCCAGGGCCTTGCTGAGGAGGCCTCCGGGGCTACCGCACTCAGCCTGTCCTCAGAATCTGAGGTCAGGGATATGGCAATGAGTGCTATTGCCCTGTGCTCCTTTTTCCAGATATGGACCATGGTGCCTAACAGGTGAGCAGAGGATCCTTCAGAATGAGGAGGGAAGCAGGACCAGGTGGGTTGGTGGGCTTGCAGGTGGGCCTGAGGGGTGTTGTCCACACTCAAGGCTCAGCCCAGAGCGCTGAAACTCTCTTTGCACAACAAGCCGCCCAGCTTCCCTGTTTGTCTCCCAGGCCTGCAGCAAGTCCAGCCCCAGGTGGCTAAGCCCAAGGGCGGAGTGCTCCTGCACCTGTCCCTGTTTAGCACCAGGCTGAGCTGTCACAGGGTGGCACTGGAGGCTGAGGCTGCCTTTCCAGGCTCCTTCCTCCCGGCAGGTGGTCTCATGACCCCATGCCATACCTGGCCTGAGGGGGCCACCGTGGCCCCTGGATCATTCCAGGGTCCTTGTGGCGTTGCTAAGAGGCTGGCTGCCACCTGTCAGGAATCCTCGGTCAGGGACATGGCAGAATGCACTGTTTTCCCACACTCGTATTTTAAAAGGTTACAGACCATGTGTGCATAATAGGCAGAACATTAGGTCACTTGTCTCACTTAGAACAATAATCCGTTTTGCTAGGGGTCAGATTGACACAAAGAATCTGTCCAGACCAGGTCTCGTGATGGGACTTAGCCCTCCCTTCAAACTAATGAAATTTTCAACTCGTGGGTACTTGAGTTAATAAAGTGTGCCACACATCTGCTCAGACCGCTGGCAGAAGAAAGCCCTGGGGTTCAATTTTGAGATCACTGACATAATGTTTGAGTGGTCCCCCACTGGCGCCCGGTGGGACACCAAATTAAGGAAAGCCGCACAATGAATGTGTGAGAAAAAACATTAGTGTATAAACACAGAGGCCAAGGACCCCCGAGGGGAGGGCGGGGGGGGGAGCCCATGGATTTGCAGAGGGAGGGTCGGTGGGGGCTACCGCGGGGATTTCACACCAGTGGCCTACAGGTAATGAATTATTTTAAAAGGAAATTGGCACCAACATGATCTTACATCAAAAAGATGAAAAAAAAATTTAAAAAGAAGAAAAAAACATATTTTCTATGGCTGTTGAATTAAATGCAAGAGAATCATGTGAGCAGTCCTGGATTAAACATAGAGCTGGAGGCAGGAATATAACCTCGGGAGAGGTTAAGTCCCAAGCCCAGTGGACCCCTGGAATCCAGCTGCTCCCCACTCCCCGTGCCACCTGCCTGGCCTGGGGACCATTGTGTTCGCCTCGGGCCTGTGCAGGGGCAGGAGGGAGGAGCCATTGCCCGCTGGATGTGGACTGGATACTGGCTTTCCCAGCTGTCCACAGGCAGAGAACCAAACTCCACTTCCTCAGCAGGGAAGGGAGGCTCTGATGACCTCCCTCGCCTCAACAGTCAGCCTGCGCAAGGAGGGGAAGTGGTGAGACCGCCCGTCTTGGGCTTTCCCTGGGGGAACAGGTGGAGGCCTTCTCTGCGCCTGACCTGTCTCCCAGGAAACTTCCCGATGGTGCACGGTTTGCACCAAGGCTGGGCCAGGGGAGCGGCTGCCCCAGAAGCTGAAGAGCAAGTGGCGGCAGTCACCACTGGCCCTGCTCCTGGTGCACCCCTGTGCCCCCCCAAGTCCCGCCTGGAGGTGGGGGAAGGTATAGGGGCCCAGGGCTCTAGGCTTGGCCCCTCAGCTGTAGATCCATCCTGGGATGGAATGCACGTGCCACACAGCACCGCCAGAGCAAGGGCACCTCAGACACAAGGCTTGAGGCTGAGGCGGGGCGTGCCTGCCTCCCAGCCAGCTGGCCAGCCTTCTGCGCCCGGGCTCTGCTGGGACAGTAAGCCCAGGTGGGAGAGCTGGTTCCTCATCCTTAGTTCTTTTGCTCCCTCAACCACCTACACAAGGGTCTACCCTGTGCTTGCTTTGGGGCCGGGAGGGTTGAACACTAAGGGACGAGCAGACTCTGCTCATTGCCATATGACGGGCTCCGGACCGAGGAGGCAGGCAGCCCCCTTTCCCGCGGGGGCACTCGGTCCCCGACACAGGAGGAAAGGGGCTCACAAGCGGCTCCCGGGACTCTGCCAGCAGCCCTCCACGCCTCCCTTCCTTTCCCTGGGACACGCCGCTCCCCGGCATGCAGGGTTGCCCCCTGCCCTCCTGAAGGTGTGTCCTGTGCACTCCCTCGGCCCAGCCTGGTTTTCCAGAGCATTGTCCCCGCCACTGCCCTCTAGGACACAGCAAAGCCTCGTAGACCAATTCCGGGGCATGGCTAGTCCCAGCTGCACCTTCTGAAGGATTCTGGGAGCCTGTGTTCCCATAAAAGGATGCACCCCCGCCCTTGCCATCCTTTCCTGGTGAGAATTCACAAGTAAGCAAGCGAGGAGAGGCCTAGCGAGTGGGGCCAGGCCGTGATTAATGAGACTCCCAGCATCCCCCAGGTTCTCCAAGCAACTGCGCACAGCCCCGGTGGAATGCAGCGAGAGCTGCCTCGGGCCCCTCCTCAGAGCGGGGGCTTCTCTCCACCCAACACAAGGGCCCCGCTCACGGTGCCTTTGCATTCAGCCCGAATCCTACCGCAGGGAAAGGAGAGGCTCTGCACTCCATCCCTTCCCCTCACTGAGGCATCCAGGGAGCCGACTCCTAAGCCCCGAGGCCCGAGTTCCAGCTCCCGCACCCTCAGGCACCGCGGCCCCCTACCTCCGTCCTGCATTTGTGAGACGGGGGTGGAGCTGTACGCGACTCCGTAGTCAGTGAGGACGATGAGTTAGGATGTGACAAGTGCTTAGGTCAGTGTCTGACACACTGTGAGCGCCCTCGGAGTGCTTGCTGTTTTCACCCCGACAATCCGCCTCCAGAAACCTGCTACTCCCTGAGCGCCAGCCCAGTACCGCACCAGCCGTCAGCCTCGACTTCCCCTCGTGTCCCTGAAATGAGCCGTGGGGTCCTGGAATGTCTGACACCTGAGTCCTTGCAGGCCTTCGCTAAGTCTGTGCCTGTCACTGACCTAGGCGGCACCGTCTACGCAGGCCTCGCGAGGAGGAGAGGCAGCTTCGGCCCAGCTGGAGCCCGGACAAGCCAAGTGAGAGACTGTCCCAGCCTGCAGCCCACCCCGTGCTGCCCACCCCCAAGTCACTGAGCACCCAGCTGCGTGGACGGTGTCTCCCGTGCCACACGCAGGGAAACAGAGGCAGCGAGTTCTCAGAGTGGTGAACTTAGGAGTTCATCCAAAGGAGCGAAAGGCTCCTAGGGCCCCAGAGTCTCATCTTGGCCGCGGAACCCTGACTCAGCGGACTGGGGGAAGACAGAAGCCCCCCAGTCCCCGGGCCCTTCGGTCTCAGCCCCAGGGAGGCCTGAAGTCAGTTCCCAGCCGCCCCTCGCCAGACCCCCGTGGTCCCTTCCGTGCAGTGAAACAGCCCCAAAGGCTCTTAGATTCTGGCTGACTGCAGCGATGCCACGCCACCCCTCCCCATCCATAGTCACCATCGTCCACAGGACTCACCCACAGCTCGGGGTGGGGCGGTGTTAACGGGTGCCACCCACCCACAACGACGCAGGGTGGCCTTGGTCTCACGAATGGGGAAACCGAGGCTCAGAAAGGTCACTTGGCTTCAGGTGTATGGTTTATTTATAAATAGCCAACTGGCCTTGAAGTCTAGATCTGCATTCCCTCCAAAAACAAACCTGAAAACACAGACTGGGCCATTTTTACAATACAGTGCTGACAATGATACTAACATCTTATGCCAGCTACACTGTGAGTTCGATTTTGTCTTTATATTAACCCTACAGAAAGGTAGGTCTGATCATCCCAAAGAGATTAGTTAGCAGAAAATACTGTAACTTGGAAACCCTGCTATACTTCTTTTGTTGAAAATTATATCCACCTTATCCAGGACATATTTTCCCTAATTACTCACCCACGTTTATCTTAGGTGCCAGCAGAGCTGATGTTTTCCCCATTAGCATAGAGAAGATCATTAGAAATTAAAATAGTGAAATACGTTTGGACCACTTGGTTCACAGCTGGTATTGCAGATACCCGAAATACTCCCACGCCTGTCACCGTGGCGCCTCCTGTGGCACCGGCTGAGGGTCCCGTGACGCCAGCCAAGGCTGAGAAGCTGACAGTGTCGGTGCTGATTGGTTGGACCCGTGGACACCTAGGGGTGAAATAGCCTGTGTCACCCCGGAAACAATGTGCACACATCCCACTGACACCTGCTCTGTGCACCCAGAGTGGGGCATAAGGATGCAGAAATGTCCATTTGTTGACACAGGTGCGTGCACACACAGGTGAACACATCGTCCCACACGCACACGCCCCTAACCCCGCCTCTGCGTGATGCCTCTCTGAGGTCGCCCTACGCACCCCCTTCCCCCTCACTGTCGGCCTCTGCTCCTGATACGCTCTTCTAGCTCCTGGACCTGCCCTGAGTCACTCCATGGAAAGCAGGACAAGGCTGACACCTGGAAGCCTTCCCTCTTTGCCACTGTACATGGCTCCTTCTCTGAAATATGGTGAGTAGAGGCACCGCTTCCTCCAGATGTCTACAGTTTTGTCCCATGAGTGGCTCAGAGAGGATTCCAAAGTGTCTTCCACTAGGAGCCCAGTGACCGGACTCAGGTTTGTCACAGGATCTTGTGCAAGTCACAGCCATGAAACTAGGCCCCAAAAGACATTAGAGCTTCCCTTAGGAGGGTAAAGGGTGAAGAAGGTTGGGGGGCCTCATGTCTCAGGATCCTCAGGGTGTTTCTGTGAGAAGACAGCACTTTGACAACCACAAAGTTTCTCCTCCCTGCCTTCCATAACTCTGGGCACAAACAATCAAATCTAAGGCTCTGATCCCGATACATGCCTGTAATACCAGTTATTCAGGAGGCTGAGGCAGGAGGATCACAGGTTTGCAGCCAACCTGAACAGCATGGCAACACCTTGGAGAGAGAGGTGGGGGGTAAGGAGGAAGGAAGGGAGGGAGGGGGAGCGAACAATAAATTCAGGGCTCCAGAAGGACAGAATAAGGGTGAGCAGGACAGCAGGGAGCCCTTCCTCCGCACCAGAACCGGGAAATGGACTGAACCTGCACTGCTAATCCTCTATTTGGTTTCTTTGGCCCAAAGTAAAGTCCAAGCAATGAGGCTGAGGATCTAGGAATGTGCCTCAGAGGCATCCCATAACCCCAACTCCTTATTAAATATTTCCATATTTATTTGGGCACAATCAGAATTTTTTAATCATCTTCCTGAGCATCAATTTATAGGGCT
>RJWM01048840.1:0-11334 GCA_004363535.1 Dasyprocta punctata
AGACAATCATATCCATCTTTGCCTAATATTAGGTACTTCTTCCAGTATGTAATTACTAAAGATGATATTGAATGATTGTTTCAGGTATTCTTGTCATATCAATAGGATACCTTTCTGTTCCTGGTATTCTAGTATTTTCTTTACAATCTATAATGAATGTTTAGTTTCGTCTAGTATCTATTTTTTCTTTCTTTATTATGTTAATATTTGTTTCCTCCATCAAACTCTCATTTTTCATTAACGTTACTCTGAATTCTATAAATTTTATTTGCTATTATTTTATTTGTCATTATCAAACAGCTGGGATTTATGTGCAAGTATCTATTGTGCATCATTATTTTCAAATTTTCTGAGTTACTTTCATGAAATCAGAAAGTGTTCCCATATACTCTAGAATATATTCCATTCATTTCCCTCTTTAAAATTATTTTTATTTTTACCAAATAACATACGTATGCAATTAAAGCATAGTAAAAGTTATTAAAATGCTTCTAATGAAATAAAGGGGTTTTGCCCTAACATTTTGCTGTCTTTGTTCCAATCCTTTCACTTTTCTTTGTCTATTTTTTTCTTGTACCACATTTCTATGCAAATGTTTATACAGTACTATCATTTCTTGATTTACCAAATGTGGACACTACTTCCAAACTTCTGGATATGAGAAGTGTTCTTTCCACAATCCTCTAACTTTCCCTTCCTTAAAATTCTCAACTTATTGTAGCAAAATTAATTCTTTGTATGTATTAAGTCTGTACAGTATATAGAAAAGATACCTATGGTTTTGCTTATTTTCTTATGGAATTTTTCTGCTGAGAGCTCTTTTTTTTTCCTTAGCATAGTTTGCTCTGTGCTCTGCACTATTTTTCAAATATTCTCATTTTTCTAACAAGGAGTTTTTTGAATGCTGGGCATTGGCATTTCTTGGTAGCCCTTACACACGATTGTCATGAGCAGACTTCCTTCATCACTGTCTGTGATTAAATTCCTATATTTTTATCTTGTGTCTTGGTCTGTTTTGTTTGCCTTCATCTTGTTTCATGAGATGTGGATCTTCTGAGTGCTTTTGTATTTGGCAACTGGACTGCTAGGTGGTCTGGGTATATAATTATTCAGTAAAAATAATTTGCCCTCAAATGTGAAGGTTCTGCTCAAAAGTCTCCTAGCTTCATCGTTTTTGAGAATTCTAGTGTCATTATGTTCGCATTTTTATAAATTATTCTCTTTTTCTTTTCAGGGAAGTCCAAAATTTTTTTCCATACCCTGATGTTCTCAAATGTCATGGTGAAACACCTTGGGAGTGTTTTTTCCCATTTGCTGAACTGGACTCAAGAGTCATTACTGAAGATTTAAAATCTTCACTACTGGTAATTTTTATTGTTATTCTTTGATAGTTTTCTCAGTTGTCCCTTCTTAGCCTTCCTTTTATTTTTAATAATAAAAAGTGAAATTAAATATATTGCTTCCATGTATATTAAAATTTTTCTTTCCATTTTTATCACCTTCAAAATATACTTTCCTGGCTTTGTTGATTCCTCTTAGCTTTTCATTTTGGAGGTAGAGACCATGTTGTTCATGCCATAGACACAACTTAGTGAACTGCTATTGAAAAAGTATGTAATTGAGAATTCAAACAACTGTGGTAAGGGAAAGAGAAGCATGATGACACAAACAGAGATCTTTGAGGTCAGTAAAAGAAAGCTCATTTTTTTTCACATTTACAATCTATACAATTCTGAGCAAGTTACTCAAACTCTTTGGGATTAGGTTTCTCAATGTGATGAAAGAGAACAGTAGTACATACCTCACAGGATTTCTTGGAGAATTCAATGAAAACATATAGATGCTCAATAAATGATACACATTTTTGTATATCACATACTGATTTTAATTTTCACCAATGTTTTTATTTTAGCATTTATACCATTTTCATTCATAATGTGGAAACAATAAAATTATAAAATACTGTACTACATCGAGGTGAAATTTATGTAATATGCAATGAACCATTTTAAATTCAACAGATCAGTGATAGTAGAGCTACAGTTTGTGGTTGAGCAATACCACCTCCATATAATCTCAAAATATTTTTGTTACTGCAAGGTAAAACTTCTTACCAGTTATGCACATTCTCCAGATGAGCCCCGCCCCTGGTCCTATCACTACTGATTTGTCTGGTATGTGCAGTTTGTACAAATACCACTACCCAGGATATGAATCTCACCTAACACAGTGTTTTCCAGACTTGTCCATGATGGAGCATTTTGTCCCTTTCTGTGCATGAAAACACCTTTCCCTGGTGTGTATACTCTGTAATTCATTTCTCCATTTATGCACAAATGGGTGATTATTTTGTTAATAACTTTTTAAATCAATTTTAGATTTGATGCAACATTTAATTGGAGAGAATGATGTCTGGGTCTCTGTTTCTTTCTCTTGTTCTATGTCACTGATGGGAAGAAGTTTGTATTCCAGAGCCAAACACAGAAAGCCAGAGATTCTCAATCATGAAATTGGGGTCATATCCCTTAAAAATGTGTTTTATATGGAGTGGCCACTTTTAAAAACTGCTTGTCTTTTCACTTTTGACTACGTATGTTTTTTTTTGATTCTCATGTGTCACTAAATTTCTTTCAGCTTATCATAACTACTTCAAGAAAACACTTTTACAGAAAGAAACCATTATTGATTTGATACTTGAGTCTCTGAATTCTGTCAGGCATTACAAAGAAGTTTGAGATTCATCATCAAACCTATAATTTTTCAATCCATCTTTTAAAATATAGGTATCTTTTAGTTTTGCAGAAATAGATATATTGATTTATTGACTGCAAACAGCGTATTTCATAAAGCATTTCTGCTTTACTGGGATGGAATGCAGCTTCGTTGTGTGTTGTCAGCATTTCACCTTCAAGCCTGGAGTGAAGCCACTGTTATCAGCCTTTACCGTTTACCTTTTTCGTATGAAGTTGAATGTTAATAAAATTAAGAGAAATGACAGAAAGGTTGCAAGAGTGCTAACTCATATTTTTAGAAATGTAGTGGTAGTTTTTATTAGTTTCTGAGTTAGAAAAAGAAGCTATCTAATTTTGTTGTTGTGCAGTATATTTTGATTGTGCCAATAATGCCACCGGCACACATTAAAATTTAACAAACTTTGAGTCTTCTTCTAACTCTCCATTTTTCAAATGTTTGACTTGTTTCAAAGGAAAAGTGTAGTTTTCTTTTAAAATGTTTAGTCAAAAGTCTTTAAACTTTTCAAAATATGACAATTTCCTCACAATATTTAAAAGATTGGTATCCAAGTTAATGACCTGGGAACACTGTAATTCGGCCCACATTTATTATTTTTGTAATCCCCTTCATATTCTTCGATAAGTAGCTAAAAGAAAGCATTCATTTTTTTCCATTAATGCAATAACACTAATAAAATTAGGATTTGGTGAAGACTATGCCTCCACATGCGAATGTGACAAGAATTGTTCCAGTTGTTTTCTTAACTTGTGCATATTCTCCTGCTTTCTCGAAGTGCATCTTCAAAACTTCCACTCTCACTGAATTTCTGACTGAGAAAGTCCTAAGGGGCAGACAAAGTAAAACCCATCTGAAAGTCAAATACTTAATATCTCTACTGAAAAGACAGACATACTTTTAACTAGTCACCATCTTTTCTTTCCTTGATGATAAAAGTGTCTCTTTTTTATCTATATTTTGCAACCCAGGTCTTCACAAGTTCTCTACTGTGAGTTTCCATTCTTTTATCCTATTCAATACTTATCTTTTTATTTGTAAAAGTCTTAAACCATAATCAAATATATATCACTCAAGCCATGTTAAACAAAATCAACCAAAGCATTAATTAGGACAATGATGACAACATTCCTACCAAGTACTGTTTGCTCTAATTTTTCTTTACAGAGTCAACTTTTTGGGAAACTTTTATGGAGCATCTATATTTTGGCACTTACCACTGAATTATAAATTCTTCTAATTTGATTCACATCTATTAACCCACTCTAAGCTGACCCAAAACTACAATGTCATTAAATCTACCAGAAATGTTGCTATGTATCTTCCATGAAATTTTAAAGCATGCACCATCCTTAGCAATTGCATTAACCTTTAGCTGCTTTATCTTTGCTTATTTGGCATAACAAGGTCTTACCAATCCTATGTCTCTAGAGCTTTTTCCTCTCTCTTCTGCACATTCATCTTCCTCCATTGGGTCATTACAAGCTGAGCATCTTCACAAGATTTTTTAGATTTATCCTAATTTTTCATTTCATATGTTATACTTAGGGAGATGCGCTCGTGCTTGAGGTTTACATTATCACCTGTGCAGACAGCTCAAGGTTTCTTATATCCAGATTACTGTCTGAGAATCAGTCCTTTGTATCCAGCTACCTACATAAGTATTTGTCTAGACAGCTCAAGATTAATGCGAACAAAAATTTTCTACACTGAAAATTATTTCTCCTCATATACTTTGACTGCGAGTATACCAATGGTAGTGATATGTATATTGTCAGATGAGCCAGAAATCATGGGGCCATTCTCAGTACTTCTCTCTCCCTTTCCATCCTTGTAAATTACAGAAAATATTAATGATTTTACCTTCTAAGTGGTTCTAGTGCGAAACTTGCCTTCTGTTTCTCCACTATCATAATTGTTACGGTTTAGCTCTACAATGTATCCTGAAAGGCTTACATTGTTGGTGGTGGGGATTTTGGAAGGTGATTGGATCATGGGCTGCTACAGTCATTGCAAGATTAATCCATAGGTGCATTCGTAGCTGAACGTGTTGTTAGGGGGTGAGGGTGGTTGGAGGAGGCGAGCATTGCAGGGTGTGACTTGGAGTGGTGTACCTCCCACCATGGCTCTTTCATTCCTGATTCCATAAAGCTGCTCATATCACCCAGTGCTTAAAACATTTCTAACAACCAAATAAAAATCTATATCTCTGTTCAGTTTATTTTCATGAGTACCTTCTCATTTCTCTAGTCTTCACAACATCTTTTCCTCTCTCTGCAGCTCAGCAAGCCTGGTTTAAATACAGTTTCCCAGACTGAACCTGCACTCCTTTCTGACAAAAACGGATATCGATGATATTTTTCTCAGAATTTAATTTTGTTAATTAGTTATTTCCAGTATTTCCCTGAAGCACAGCTTAGCTAATCATTATCAAGGAAGACTTCCTTTTTCACTATGCCAGTTTTCTTTATTGAATGCCAGAAAATAATTGATCTTCGAAGTATTTGTTGAATCTTAAGTTTCAAATTTAAATATTAGATTCTTTCATTAACATCCGCCTTCTATACTAAACTATAAATTCTGTGATACCAAATTCTTTGTCTCTTTGTACTCATCCTGGAAGCCCTAGTTCTTTGTACAGTGCCTAACTCATTAGTGAGCACTCAAGAAATATTCACAGGAAGATAAGGTAGTTGAATGAATTATGGACACTACATGTAAGAGAATAGAAATACTTAAACTGGCAAGTATTCTTTATAATTATCAACACATATAATTCAAGCTAAAATTAAGAACAATTAACAACTCTAAAAGTGTGACAGCATATCACTGTAATATTGTTGACTACATTTGAAACAAATATCATTTGGACATAATACATTAGAAAAATGGTGTGAGATGAGGGAAAAGTGTGGGGAAAATCCAGAAAAGATGATGAAAGTGATTAATGAGTTACAGGGACTGATTCACGTGGGAAGAAGAATAAGAAGAAGTTTAGTATTGCATTTGCATTCGCACTCTAGAGAGTAGGACAGAGTTTGGTTTCTACACTCTGCCTTTCTTCTACAATTTTAATTGTATATTTCATTAAATGAGATTATTCTTTTTAAAATAAAACCATTGTATTTAAAAGGATGCCTCAGAAGTGGCCTAAAGAATATGATAGTCATCTATAATTATCAAAGACATGTAAACATCCATTCAGAATAGAAAATGTTTGATAGAAGGATTAGCTCTAAAACTATAAGAATAAAATTAGGCATAGAAAAATTTTAATCCACTATGATCTTCTTTTCAAAACTGCTGACTTTCTAATTTTCTGTGTGGTGGTGCATCCTGTAATCCCAGCGCTCAGGAGACTGAGGCAGGAGAATTGCTGTGAGTTCAAGGCCAGTCTGAGCTACATAGCAAGCCAAATACCAGCCTGAACTGTATAGCAAGCCCCTGTCTCAAAAAACAAACAAAAAACCCAAAAAATAAAATTGAATTCAACGATGAAAAGAAATAATTCTAAATGACTGATTTTCTAAGATAAATGAATTCTTATAGTATCTATTATGCAACAATTTGAAGAAATGGCCAGACAGGGGTTGTGGTAATTCTAGGACCAAAAATGCAGAAAATAAATCAAGTAAAGCTAAAGCAAGTAATGGGAATATGCTATTTTTCAAAACTTTATGCTTCCAAGCTTGCATTTCCTGTAACCTTTAAACTTGTAATTACTATAAAAAATGCTAGTTGAAGTTTAAATTATTGTGTTCTATTTTTTAAACTTCTTTGCATTTGAATATCAGAGGCACTTAAAAATGTACTTATTTCTTAAAGTGAGACAAAATGACTACATTCAGTAGGAGAGAATTTTAACCTTTGATATGGGAACAAATGTGCCAATATTAATTTAAGGTTTTATATTGAAATTTATGTTTATCTCAATCTGCATATTCTTGATTTTCATGCTCAAATTTTCCTCTCATTCACCATATTAGATGTGAAATATCTTTTTTCATGTACAGTGACCAGAATGGAGTCACTCTACAATGTGCAGATCAACAAGCATACTGTGGAGAGACATTAATTTTCTAGCATTCTTCTTAGATCCTAGACTGGATTTCCCAGGCTTGTAGCTCAGCAGTCAGGTAACTAAGTTCATACCAGTCGAAGCTGAGAGAAAACAAAATGTACAACTCCGCTCTTACAGATTAGGGGAACACAGTGCAGTGTTATACCCTTTTCTTCCACAGATATAAGTGATGGTGAATCAAACAGCCTGGCAAGTCCTCTGTGACTGAGGCTGAGCTACTTTCCTGTATAGTAAAAGACTCATCTAGATTATAGGTTAGCAGCCTTGCCAGCTAGTTTTGAACACTTCCTTTTATGTGTTCCCTGATTGAGAAATGAATAGACTATTTTGGAAAAACAACTTGCCTTTTTCCGTAACTTATTTCATATGTAATTATAAAAAACAAAAACGTTTGAAACCCCATTTTTGTATCAATAGATAATCTAAATAAAGCTAAAATACATAAACTTATAGTTAGCTACACTTTAGTCTTTAGTTCATTACCTGGAAGTTATGGAAAGATCTTGAGATTATAGAATGATACATGGTTTACACGACATTTCCAAATAGTGCACCAGTCGGACGTTTCGCCTTTGTTGTTTTCAGGAATTACATAATTGAAGACGAAATAAAGATGTCACTGAAAACTTGAAGTTTTCATTTAAGGCCAAAAAATTGGAATAAGTATTCAGTTTGCTTAAGAAAGATAGATGAATTTTGTGGAAAAAATTTTCTAATCTTGGGCCAACATAAATTAATTGGCCAGTGATACCCCTAAATTTACTATCAGTGGTGCAACGTCTTTTGGATGTGAGAAATATATAAAATGGTGAGTTACAGCCCATGTCCCACATAGTTATTAAATTTTTGACCTTTGTAACTTCAGCAGCGGTTTAGTGTTTCCATTTAACTTGAATTTTACCTTGAAGGAGAGAGATGTTAAATCTTCTTTTATCTGCATTGAATGCTTCCTTGGTGCTGTTGTGTGGTATTTGTGGGCCTCTCTGACATTATCAAGCGGATTGACATTTTAAATATTTGCAGTGCTCAGTAGGCGCGAATTCAGCAAAGGTGAACCGCGAGCCTCTGGCACGGTGGCGCAGGAAGCAGTGTGTGTCCGCTTAATCACAGCAGCTGGAGTAAGATCAAGAGGATGTGTGTCGTTAAACTCCTAAGATTGCTGTCCCGCAGACTCACCTGGAGGGACCTGTACGAAGACTCTCAGTAGTGAAGAGCCTACTTAGGCCACAGGGTGAGCTGAACCTATTAACCCAGCTCAGCGGGAATATATGAGAATCCCCCAGGATATAACATGTCCATATTTCTAGCAAATTTTTATAAGGCCAGCTTAATCAGCATCTCAGAAATTTTAGTTTTCTTTGCACTCCAAATTGAAGTTTCACCTTCAGTGTGAGTTCAGAATGCATCTGTTCTAAAAAGATGAAAAAATGTAAGTCATTTTACACGTTTATTGTCACAAAGTTTGGGGGAATTTCAGTGGGTAGGGCATTGTAGTCCTAACACCATGGCTATTGAGATTTCATAGCTTATAAACAATTTATACTATCTATAATATCAGATGTTAAAATATCAGTAAAGGGGAAACTATTTCAACTCTATCCTAAACTTATTTTTTTCTGTAAATCACGCATTTTGTATATAATTCTCAGCATTTTTAAAGAAACCCATCAAATAACCATTTGTATTTTAAACTGATTAAACATCTTTAACATTCTGCTTCCTATAAGCAAGAAAGACTTTGCACTGAGACTTTTGCAAAAATTTGACGTAAGACACATGAATTACTGCAGAGCGGCTTACCATTGCTTCCTCAAGCCTTCCACAGGAGGCTCAGGGTGTCAGCACGCGTTACACATAAGTGAGGCACGTATGTGGGCACTGTGGACCTCCCAGCCTCAGTTTCCCGTTCCCCATCTTTCTGTGTGCCCAGGGGACATCTAAGGGATCCAAAAGAAATAAAGTTTGAAAATTTGGCTAGACATCAATTGAGGAAGTCAATATAAGTTACAGTTTATGTCCACACAGTTTATTAAGTATGTAGTCATACTAAATATGGGTCACACTAAGATAAATATTTTGGAAGACAATTCAATGACTCTGCTATGCAATTTGTTTCATTTACTTGACATTGTACTATGTGTGAATGTTTTTAGGTGGCAGGCAATTTACTTAAATCTCTTCTAATAACCTCTTCCTTCTGGTTAATAAAACACATTAAAATGAGAATAATAAGAAGAATACAAACAAGGGAAAACAATCGTGTGGGGTATGCAACTGGAGAAATAATTACTGCTGTGGGCATTTGCATAAAGAATTCTTCCCTTCAGGCCCCAGCAAGGGGATATGGGCTTCCTGTTAGAGGCTCATCATCGCTTCCCTGTTAGGTTTCTATCACACTCTTGAGGCTTTCATGTGCTTATTTGAAAACCATTTGGTAGAGAGCAGGGCTTCTTGTAGGGTATGAGGAAGACCAAAATTTAGCATAAGACAGTGTCTCTGCATTGAAGGAGCTGCAAGGAAAAACTCGAAGCTGCAGTAAAGGAAATATTTTTGGAGCATGCACTATGGGCATGGTTTATTCCAGCTGCTTATTGACAAACACAAGGATCACTAATTTCATCCTATCAGAAAGCAGCTGATAGCAGATATGACACAGAACTACACTATGTAGTTTGTTAGAAGTTGAAGTTTTCATGATGAAAGTGTAAGATGGATGGAGAATGTGGACTTGGGTTTAACACCAGGATTAGTTACAGTGGTAGGTATTGTTCTCATTAAGTGAGTGAAATCTGAACGAAAAACTAGAATCAAAATGTCAGTGTAGGTTTTTAAGACAGTAGAGATGAAACAGCTCGAAAGTGAGTAGTACTTAGAAACAGTACTTAAACAATAGAGCTGCATGGAAAAGGAAGTTAGTTTTAAAAAGTATCAAATACTCTTGCATTCCCTTCTTGAGATTATATAATAATAATAAACCTGAGTATTTGGAAATTCCTGCTGCTTGCTTTAATTTTTGACCTTTACACCTCTCCATGAATAAGTCACATGAATCATACTTTCACAAGTATTAGACTACTGTTAATAATAATGGCAAATATTTTCATAAATCTTAGGTTTTTCCATGTCATAATTAAAGTATTTCTCAAACGAACCCATATATTTGTAAGCAACAAATAAGTCCAATAATATGTTTAAGGTGAAGAAACTGAGCTGTAGAGGAAGTAAGCAGCGGTTACCAGGAGGCCGGCAGGCTGCTGCAGGATCAGGCTGCCTCCAACGGCCTCCTCAAGTGTAGTTCTTCACGCCTCTGGACTTACTTCATGAAATGCAGGTGGTTGTTTTGTTGCTCTCCACAAAATGAAGGCCGGTTTGACAAACTCCTTGTCTATTTCTTAGCCTGGATCATGAATTTCAGTCTAGTCATAAATTCCAAACTAGAAAACAATAGTAATTCTGCTTCAGGTGTTATAAGACCAAAGGGAATTGATTCTCAACATTATCAGCACTTAAGTATTACTTTAGTTTTGTGAAACTGTATGTGTACTTTAAAACTATTGTCCTGAAATATTCACTACATTTCTTTATTGCTCTCCTTCAGTCCCCCCTACTCTTGTCTTTTACTTGTTTATGCAAATCTCTTTATTCCAGGTCCCAGATAGGAAGTGGTTTACGTTAGCAGGAATGCAGTGGCTCACTGGGTGAGGACTTGGCTTACATTAGGGAACACATGTAAAGGCATCCAGCAACACAGCACTCAGTATTCACTCTGAAGCGGGGGGCGTTCTTCCCCGTCCACTGGACCTCATCTTCTCTGAAGCTTTGCATCAACTTCTTTCTTTCACCTGTCTTCTGCCTTGAGATGATTTTCTCTTGCACCTTTGGTAATAGGAGACTTGCTCTTTCATGTCTTTGGAGCATCCTTGTAGGATGTCGAAAGTTCATGTATTTTCCAGACATTTTAAACTCTTCTTAAAATTCCCAAGCTAAAAACTTCTGTCATAAGATTCTCTTACATAGTGTTCTTACATAGTTAGAACCCGGGTTCTCTTTTGTCAGTTTTTGATATTTTAGTCCCTTGTCTGTTTCGGTCTCTTTTGCATATGCTAATATTCTTGCAGTTTGAATCTATGCATGGCAGACACTCATCATTTAATTTTGAGATCATCAGTAGCTGTAACCCCTTCATAGGCTTAGTGTCAAGAACTCTGCCATCTGTCCCTCCTCACTTTCTCTTTGCGCTCCGGTTTGCTCCTCTGCTAGGCTGACACTAGCAATTGCTCTGCCCTGGCTGAGCTGAAATGTCTCACCCCTGCCATTTTCCCCACTCTTCTACTCCTCACTTGCCCTTGGTTTGTATCATACTTAGCTTAATTCCTGTATGCTATCATTATCACTCTCTAACCCACACCTTTTCTAATTATTTCATTTTTGTACTCTGTTGGCAAATATAAAATATTTTTTAACACTTTACCTATCTTGCATTTCACATTGGTAAAGTTTAGTAT
>RJWM01048841.1:0-11332 GCA_004363535.1 Dasyprocta punctata
GGGGGGGGGTCAGGGAGGGGGCCGGTGCCAGGGTTATTAACGGGCTGATTAGCATAATCCGCTGTGATAGATCACGGGCTTCCCGATGCACTCACCATCCCATTAGGACGATCGGCCGGATACGGTGGAGGAGACAATGGGATGGGCAGCCGGGGGCCGGTGAGGGGGACGGCTACCTCCTGCTGTGCCTCAGTTTACCCCATGTGCACCCAAGCTGGGGGCCCGCCAGCAGCCTTGCCCGTGGGGTCCTGGAGCAGCGTGAAGTGTGGGGGTGTCCTGGAGGGGAAGCAGGCAGATCCTGTGTGGCCTCCCGCTCTGGGGGTCCCCGGGACCCCCTCTCTCTGTGGCTCCCGGCAGATGGAGGGCAGCGTCCTTCCTCACGACCGGCAGGGCCAGGGCTCCCGGTCTCCAAAGCCACGACCTAAATGAGGCTCTTTCTCCACCAAGCTAAGCTGCTCCAGGCCGGCCTCAGGGCTGCGAGGAGTAAAGTGAGCTAGAGATCGCTCTCCCGGAAGCGGGCTCGCGGTGGGCAGAGTTCAGCGGTCCCCACCCCCCAGAGCGCACCCATCGCCACCATCAGTTTCCAAAACTCCCTCCTCACTTCCAGCTCCACTCTGGTGAAGCCGACATTCCGAGTTCCTCTCTCCCCGTCCTGGCCGTGGTAGCCTCCTTTCTGGGAATTCCGCCTCTTCGCATTTGCTGGCTGTTGCTTCCTCCTAGAAGTGGAAATATTTGTGCAGCGTTGATCCTCTGGTGACCAGGTTTAGTCTACAAAGCATAAGGCGTCCAAGCTTCATCCATGTTGTAGCTTGTGTGACCACTTTACCCCTCTTCGTGGCCATGTAATATTCCACCGTGTGGATAGGGGCACCAAGCTCATCCACCCACCCATCCACCCAGCCATCCGCGGGCACCCAAAGGTGGCTTCCGCCTTTGTGCTTTTGTGGACCACACAGCTGTGAACATTTGTGTGTTGGAATCAATTTGGTTCCTGGCTTTTGAGTCTCTCAGATTTTCTACCTGGAAGTGGAATTTCGGGGTCACCGGGTGGCTAGCTCTTTGTTTAACATTGTGGGGGTGGGTCACAAATGAGGTTCCCCACTGCTCCATGAAGGCGGGAAACTGGAAATCGTGGGGATGCCCCAGAAAAATCTGGTCACCCCACAAATGCACAAAGTATTGATCTAAAAGGTTACGCGGCGTGCAGGGCATGTAAAAGGGGGAGTTTGCATGCTTTCCTCCTGGTGGGGAAATGGGTGAATCTCATGCACAGAGATGGGGCCTCCCGGAGCCCGGGGGAGACCCCATGGGGATCAAGGGGACCCCATGGGGACCGCCCTGTCCCCACCCAGGCTGGCCTTGAACTCACAGAGATCCTCCTGCCTCAGCCTTCCAAGTGCTAGGATGATGGGTGTACACTCAGCGAGACCCTGTCTCCAACCCAGAGCAAACCAATGATAAGTGAAGCTACTGTGAGATTTGGGGAGCACCGGCCTCTGTGACAGCGTCGGCCTGGCCCTTTGCAGTGGGTGACAAGAAGCCACGCCGTCTCCACTCCCACTGACCCCTGCGGGTGACTCTGGGACTTTGAGAGGCTGTCATTCGAGATGACGTCCACGGGAGCAACAGGAAACCCCACCACGACCCGGGCACGGCGGTGTACACCTGCCAGCCGGGCACTCTGGGAGGCTGAGGCAGGAAGGTCTCAAGGCAGGAGGATCTCAGCCCCGGTCCCCTTAGCGACTTAGTTGTCTCACAATAAAACATAAACCAGGAGGGGACACAGATCCTCCCGCAGGCCCCGGGTTCCACCCCCAAAACGACCCCGGGTAACTACGTCTGCACAGGCGCCCAGCTGGGCTGAGCGGGGGGCACCTGGGGCCACTGTGGGACAACAGGTAGCGGGCAGGACGGGGTCCGGGCTCGGCCGGCTACAGGCTGCGGCTTCCCGCCCGGCCCGCGCCTGGCGAGATTTTATTCATTCTTTCCCCAGCCGGGGTGATTGATGCCCGGGGACCTCATCTCCCTGAGCGATGCCGGCTTCCCCGTCCCTGGAGCCCGGGCCGGGGCTGGACGCGCACACGTATGTGTGTGTGTGTGTGCGCGTGTGTCTCATTTACATTTCAATCTCAGCCTCATGAATGTAAAACTCAAGCTGCAAATTAATAACAGGAACACTATGAAGAAGTGGCTAGGGCGGGAGGGGGGCCAGGACGCCGACGCCCCGCCCGGATCCCCCCGCCAGCGCAGTAGCCCCCGCCACTATTGTATGCGGGCCCGGGCCTCATTTAGCGGCCGCGGTGAATGACATTTCGGAGAAAAAGCAGATCTGGGCTGACACAAATTTATTTCTGTCCCCAGTGCCGCAGTATATTTTCATAGAATCAGGGGGCTATTTGTCTGGGGACAATTTAGTTTCCATGAAAAATTTAAATGCGTTCTGTGGAGACAGTGAGGTGGAATTTAATGTTTCCCTTTACCGCAGCAGCAGGTATAAAGGGAAGGACCGGACCGAGGAAGGGCTGCCATCGGCCGTGTCCCCCCGCGTTCCCGTTCCCGTTCCGGAAGGCCGGGTCCCGCGGGGGTGGCCCTGCCCGGGATGGGGAAGAGGGGGAGGGGGAGGGGCGGGGACACCCTCTCCCCTCCTCCCAGGGTCGGAACCTTAAACCGCCTTACACAGCAGCTGCCAATCACCCGGAAAACCGCGTTCCCATCGATTCTCTGTCCCCGTGATTTATGGCTTCATTTTGCAGTAATTGAGAATTAGTGCGGAGATGAGGTCGCCTCCAACACGTAGTCTGATATGTCAGGGAGCGGTAGCAATCTGTCGGGGCCAGGTGCCCGGCCGGTCGCCCTTTCCCTGACACGGGCCGGGGGTGGGGATGGGGGGAATGAGGGGGGCGTCCGTCGTGTTGGATTTGGGGACAAGGCAGAAATTAGTCTGACAGGGGATAGATGGGCTGAGGCAGGTCTCCCCGCTGTTGTAAAAGCCCCCTCCGCACCCCTGGGTCTGAGCGCAGGCTGCCAGAGTCCTGGATCACCCATGGCTCACGACTGTGGTCATACAGAGGGACCGGCCAAGCAGCAGCCACCTGGGGACTCTGGACTCAGGTGGGGGGCCCCCCGCAGGGACACAGAGCCACCGCACAGCTTACTGATTTGCATTTTCAGGCTGTGGGGAGCGGGCTGGCATTTACATCTGAACCACGCGGCCTCTCCCGGCCTCGGCCTCGGGTCTGAGCCAGCTCTGGGGGCCCTGCAGCCCAGGCCAGGAGACCCTGCGGCAGGCACCCCCTGGTCCCCCAAATCTGCCCAACTGACTACAGAAATATGCAGCCCCGACTTGGTGGCTCTGAGATTACTCACACTCCATGCCAGGACCCACACTGACACACCTGTAAACCCACCGGGCGTTTATGCACCTGTGCGGACATGTACACACACACACACACACACACACACACACACGCACGCACCACTCTGCGCGTCTCATTCATGCACCGATCACCACGTCTCCACTTACACACATGAATGCACGTGCCACACATTTGCACACACACAGGCACACAGGCACAGTGTGCTTATATACACGCGTGCACACGTGTACAGACACATACAGGTGTAGTTCTACACCTGCATACCCACCACACACTCATACACCAGCCACGCCTGTATTCACGTGCATATACATACCACGCGTGTACATATAAGGCACACACTTGTATACGTGTGTGCACATCTTACACGTTTACGCGAGGCAGCGCATTTATGCCATATGCATGCATACACATTTACAGCCGTGTATACACACAGCACGCATATCCCTGTGCATATGCACTGCATTGAAACACGCGTATACACACGCCACGCAGGTCACACTCCGCACAGTTAGGCACACACATGTATGTGTTGGCACACGTGGCTGCAGGTGGGGCGGGCTGCTGACCAGGTGTCTGGGGCCGCCCCTGCCCCGGTCCAGCCCCATCCATCCTTATCTTTCTTCCCGGTGCCGGGAGCCTCTGAGACCCCGCCGGTCAGCGGAACCCTCTGTGGGAGGCAGCGTCCCGGGCCCCCCGGCCAGCAGGACTTCGCCCGCCCACCCAGCTCACGTCAACAGGACGAAGCCCTGGGGCAGCTGTGCAGGGTCAGTCAGGGTCCCTGTGCTGTGGCCGAGGCCCGGGGCCCTGGCTGAGGTCACTGGCTCCGGCGCCCCTGGCTTTGCCTCCTTCATCTGCCCCGAGATGCACCATTGTGCCGGGGGTGTTGCGCCCCTGTGGGCCCAAGGGGACCCAGCGCCGTAGCCTGTGTCACTCACGTGAGTGCCCCCTGGCCCCTGGGTGTCAGCTGGGGCCCTCCCTCCACCTCCCCCTCAGTCAGCACGGAGCCAGGGTCCCCTGCTGGGAACTCCCCCATCCTGGTCCAGTTCAGGTGGCCGTTACTGGCCCGCAGACCCCACGGCCACCCGAGGTACCTCCAGCCAGGGGCCGGCTCTGTGCCCCACCATCTAGGGATCAATGCATGCACAAAGGCCATCGAGTGGGTGCAGGTAGACCAGATGTCCTGTTATGAATGCATGCAGAAAATATCCCCAAATTCTTCCATGTCCAGAGGTGGGGCTTTGGAAGGTGATGGGTCACGGGGCGCTGTGCTCCTCAGTGGATCCATCCACGGGTGAGTTCCTGGCTGACTGTGCTGCAGGAGGTGGGGCCTGGTTGGAGGTGGTCACCGGGGTGTGACCGGGAAGGGTGAGTTCTTGTCCCCAGCTCCTCCCTTCTCTCTCTGCTTCCCGCCCACCGTGATGTGAGCGTCTTTCCTCCCCCACCCCCATCCTCCATGATGCTCCTGCCTTGGAGCAGCCGACCATGGACTGTACCCTCTCCAACCATGAGCCAAACTGAGCTTCCCCTCTTTAAGCCTGTGTTCTTGTCCCCAGCTCCTCTCTTCTCTCTCTGCTTCCTGGCCACCATGATGTGAGCATCTTTCCTCCCCCAAACCCGTCTGCCATGCTGCTCCTGTCTTGGAGCAGCCGACCATGGACTGCACCCTCCGCAACCATGAGCTGAATTAACTCTCTCATTTAAACTGTGTCAGTCAGCAATAGAAAGCTGGCACAACACTCACACGCATCCACCATCCAGGGCCTCCACAAAGTCTCCTGCCCTCACCAATGCCTCGTGAAACCATCTGCCCCATGACGTCTCCATAGTTACGACTCCCATAATACTATGGGAACCGACGCAATGGGTCCTCGTGCCTTACCTGCACGAGTCTCCCAGCACCCCCAAACTCCAGTCACTCTGGGTTCCCCACAGTCGCTGGATCCCCCGAGCCTGTTCCCATCCTGTGACCTGGCTCTAGCTGTCCCCTCTGCTCCCTCAAGTCCTCCGAGGGCTCCTTGCTCCTTCCGGGCGCCGTCCGTTGGCCCAACCTGAGGAAGTCCTGCACCGCTCTGCAGTATTTTACTTCTCCCCATGTCTCTTCTGTGCTCTCTTCTTACAAAGCCACCAGGAGTCACTCATGGCTCCCCCTGATGAATTCTCTAATTCTCATCGTGTCCCAGTATCCCGGCTCACAGCCCCAGAGCTGGGTTACTTTTCCCTCTCTTCCTTCATCACCATGGGTGTTGGTTCAGTGCGGAGAGAGCTGGGGAACCCTCAGCCCACACCCACAGCCCAGGGTCTGGGGGCTCCCAACCCCCCTCCTGCACTCAGTCCTGTATATAAATAGGTGGCCCCATCGAAACCCAAATTTTCCAGGGCTGGGAGCCGAATTCTGCTCCTGCTTCTGAGGAGGGGGACGCTGAGCACACTGGTTGTATCCCATGGCTGCTGGGAGGAGAGGACAACAGAAGCGGAGCCTGATGATAATTTGCAGTAACAACGTGACACACAGGCAGAACATACTCATTTATCACTGGACCACGGGGATGAGTTCTGGGAGCTCTATCATCAGGTGATCTAGGAGAGAGGGGGCCCACAGACAGCAAGATGGTGGGTGCAAGGGGTCCTCGGAGATGTCCCCACGGTGGCTGACCAAGAAGGATCCCCGACCTTCACGGGGGTGGTCTGCACCCGCCCGCCTCACCTCCCACACCAACTGGACTGCCCCAGAAGGGCTGTGGGCTTGAAAAGTCCCTGGAAGCGGTCCCACAACTCGCCTAGAGCTGTTATGCTCACTGTGGTGAAAGTGCATGTTGGGGTTTAGATCTAGAGGTTCCCCGAAAGTCTTCTTTGTCCGGAAGTGGGGATTTTGGAAAGGGAAGGGGTTGCAGGACACCTCACCCATTAGTGGATTCCTCTGCTGAAGAGTTCAGAGCTGACAGTGCTGCTCCTCTAATCCCAGTCCTTAGCCAAGGACTAAAACAGCCTGGGACAAAGTCTGAGGAAGGTCCAGGGACGGGTCTCCCTGCTGTCTATTTCCGGCGGGCTAAGGAGAAGGTCATGATTCTTCTGATGATACCCCACAAACACACAGGCAGACTCTACTCCGGGTCACCTCAATACATGCTGCAGTCTGAGAACACCACCGTCAGCTGATTCATTTGTGGAGCTAACATCTTCAAGCGTACTTTGAAAAACCAAGACGGTGGACGGAGGTGGCATTGAGTGTGATCTCTGGGTTCACCCAAGATGCTTGGTAAAGTCACAAGGTTGCTGCACAAACCAGCCACATAGTCACTGGTGGTCACTGGTAGGGTGTTATGAATTGCATACAAGTGTGTGGGCCATAGTTTTGCACTTAGGAGGTGGGGACTAAGTTGAAGAAAATGGGTGATGGGTATGTGATCTTGGGGACCATATCTTGTCCTTGACCCCTTGTCTGTGACCTTTTCTCTTTTTCTCTGCTTCCAGGCCACAGTGATGTGAGCGTCTTTCCTCCCCCACCCCCATCCACCATGATGCTCCTGTCTTGGAGCAGCCGACCATGGACTGCACCCTCTGCAACCATGAGCCAAACTGAACTTCCCCTCTTTAAACCTGTGTTCTTGTCCCCAGCTCCTCCCTTCTCTGTCTGTTTCCCGGCCTCCATGATGTGAGCGTCTTTCCTCCTCCACGCCCATCCACCATGATGCTCCTGCCTTGGAGCAGCCGACCATGGACTATACCCTCTGCGACCATGAGCCCCATGGGCCTGTCTTTCTTTACATTATTTAACCCAGGTATTTTATCACAGATACCAAAAGTAAACCAACATGGTGGCCAGCGTGGGAGGATGGGACCTCGGAAGGGAATAGGATTCCACCCAGGCTGGCTGGGCTTCTAGTGTGTATTTGATTTTTCACTGGGAAACCTGGACTCCACATTAGTGATATAATTTGCGAAACCCTGTTAGTAGCGTGCATGTTTCATACACATGTCTTGTCAAATTTGCAGAATGAGCTGCTACTAATGCACCCAGGGAGGGGTGTTAACGGGACGTGGCAGTCAGTAACCCACACATCTTGAGAGCTTGGGGCTGACGGGGGACTCAGGAGTGTCCTGGGCCTGGCGTAAAGAAAGAGCAGCAAAGTTGCTGAGTGTGGGGAGGGAGTCAGGGACTGCGAGAGAAGCCCAAGGGACAGTGCGGCAGTGAAAACAGCTGGGCTGTGTTTCCCCACCCCCTCGCACTGATGTGCCTGTACCTGGAACCCCAGAACCTGAGAGATGGCCTGGATGGAAGCTGAGTCCCTG
Organism: Dasyprocta punctata; assembly: GCA_004363535.1. Lineage (NCBI taxonomy): Eukaryota > Metazoa > Chordata > Mammalia > Rodentia > Dasyproctidae > Dasyprocta > Dasyprocta punctata. The sequence goes on from RJWM01048841.1 coordinate 7,671, forward strand.
CAGAGGGGATTTTTGGAGGATCTGGAAATCAGACCCTCCTGCCTCAGCCTCCTGAATCCAATGGCAGCGTCATCCTGTGAGACAGAAGACACGTAGGCACAGAGGAGAAGCCACGTGGAGACAGAGGCAGAGGAAGAGACTGGCCTGATAGGGCCTCAGCCCAGGGCTGCCTGGGTCCCCCAGAGGGGGCAGAGGCAGGAGTATCTCTCTGGGAGTCTGCAGAGGAGCATGGCCCCGGATGCCTTGGTCTCCTGGGCTCCTAGGCTCCTGGGCTCCTGGGCTCAGGGACAAGAGAAGATGGCTCCTTGCGTCTCCAGGACAGAGCAAGCCATGGTCAGCTGGGCCGACACGGTGTCGAGCGACTCCTGGGACCCAATCACCTGGGTCCCCTTTCCACTCGGCAGCCTGACCTGTGGGGGGCGAGTCCACGAGGCCGGGACCACGCTGTGGTCCCCCTCTGCCTTTCTGGGCAAACTCGTTTCCGAGGGCCACACCCACGTGGGATTTTGTTCAAAGCAAGACCTTAAGTCCCCACCGCCGTGTGGCTAGAGAGTCTGCCCCGAATTCTGTCTCCTGTGGCTTGGGCCATGCAGGGCGGGGCTGCGGCCCCCACAAGACGAATGACCCCGCTCCCGCCGGGCGGGAGAAATCTGTTATCCGTACACCTGCACTCGGGCCGGGGAAGCCGCCAATGGCTTTTCAGGCTCACAATAAATCCCGCTCGGAAGGATAGATGTCGGGGCCATCGTGAGATTGGGGCCTCAGATGCTCTTCCTTAAGAATCCTTAAAAAAAAAAAAATCTGGCGTTTCTGTTTTTTATTTATGCGCCCGCGGAGTGTAATGGTTGTAATGATTAATACTGAATTTCTGAATTTATTCTAAAAAGCCACTTCATAAATATTGAACAGCACTATTATCTGCAGGTACCTCGATTTATTTTATTAAAATGGAAATTCAGGAATCATCAATAAAGTGACAGCGTGCGATTCGAGAGGGCCCCGAAGAATGAAGAGGAACATGGGTTTTTTTTTTTCCTTTTTTTATTAATCTGCTGAACATTTCCCTCCTCCAGGCCCCCAAGACAGACGTTGGTTCAGGTTAACCCAAGAAGCTGCCTTCTGGGATTTTGGGGAATCGGGAGACTCTCCTCCTGCTCCCCATGGATCAATGGGCCATCCGATCAATACATGGATGGGAATGGTGATTTTCACAAACCCTGCCCGCGTTCTAATTTCCCACTGGGGAAAAGAGCCCGAGCCCCTTGAAGAGCAGGGTCGCCCTAACGCACCTGATTTGCAGGTATTTTATTTGGACGACTTCCCTACAAAGAACTTGGAGCTCTTACAAACCAAACCTTGCTAATCCTCTCAGCGGGGCTGAGCTGGAGCCAGGATTATTTTTACGTCTTTTAATAATGTGCCTGTGAGGACCGCGCTGGAGGGCTGAGACCGAGAGCAGCCGAGATTAGACGAGGCGGGGATGGGGTGGCTCCCATCCAGGCCACAGGCAGCAGCTTGCAAGACGCTGCAGAGTAAAGCCAAAGTCCAGCACACTTTTGAAAGCAGAAGGAAGAGCTGGGCGTGGCAGCACACCCCCATCCATCTAGCAATTAGGAAGCTGAGGCAGGAGGATCCTGGAGACTTCCAGGCCAGTCCCAGTTGCTTAGCGACACCTTGTCCCAAAGAACAGTAGCTGAACTAGGGAGGTCTCTGGGGTCTCTGCGTTGAGGGCGCAGATCCCATCCATGAGGCTATAACCTCAGAAACTCAGCACCACCCACAGCCCCAGTACTGACCACACACCTTGGGGTGAGGATCACAACATGAGAATTTTGGGGGCATGCATTCTATCCATTGAACTGGTCACAGGCTGGTGTAGCACTGGGTTTATCAGCTCAGGCTGACACATGCAATCCCACAGCCCGGGTGGGTGCTGACACACAGCAGCCCTCGGTGGCCCAGTCCTGGAGGCTGAGGTCCCCTGCGCTGGTCTCTCCCTATCTTAGTCCATCAGGGCCGCCATATGCAATCCCACAGCCCAGGTGGGTGCTGACACACAGCAGCCCTCGGTGGCCCAGTCCTGGAGGCTGAGGTCCCCCGTGCTGGTCTCTCCCTATCTTAGTCCATGGGGGCCACCATATGCAATCCCACAGCCCGGATGGGTGCTGACACCCAGCAGCCCTAAGTGGCCCAGTCCTGGAGGCTGAGGTCCCCTGCGCTGGTCTTTCCCTATCTTAGCCCATCAGGGCCGCCATATGCAATCCCATAGCCTGGGTGGGTGCTGACACACAGCAGCCCTCGGTGGCCCAGTCCTGGAGGCTGAGGTCCCCTGTGCTGGTCTCTCCCTATCTTAGTCCATCAGGGCCGCCATATGCAATCCCACAGCCCGAGTGGGTGCTGACACCCAGCAGCCCTTGGTGGCCCAGTCCTGGACTCCCACAATTTAAAGGAAAAAAGATTTACTTTGGCTCATGGTTTCAGGGGAATCAGCCCGTGGTCATCTGCTCCAAGGCAAGAACATCATGGTGGATGGGCGTGGGGGAAGAACGATGCTCACATCATGGTAAGCAGGAGGCGGAGAGAAAAGGGAGGAGCCGGGGAGGACACACACCTTTCCAATACTGATCCTCTTGCAACCAGACTCCGTGTCCCAACAGCACATTCAGCCAGAAACTCACCCATGGTCAATCCGCCAGTGAGCCCAGCGCCCCGTGATTCATCCCCTTCCAGGCTGTGGGGTTGCTGTTTTGGATTCATTGATTAGGGTTAGTGTTGGGGTTAGTGTTAGAGTTAAGGGTTATTGGTTAGGGTTGGGGTAAGTGGTTCTTCGCTGGAGCTGAGGTTAAAGGTTAGGGCTCGGGCTGAGGGGTTAACGTTTGGGTTAGAGGTCAGCTGGTGCTGCTCAAACTGCGTTTGTCAGGACTGTTGCTCCTCCGTTTCTTCCTTTGTCTTCCTCTTCAAAGCCCCAGAAGAGAGACAGCAGCCCCGCCGCCCAGCAATGGGAAACAGATGTCCACAAAGCCCTCTGCGTGGTGCCCACTGGAGTCTCTATTCACACCGCCTTTCACCAAGCGTGCAAAATGCCATGTGTTTCTGGTTTCCTTTGTCATCCGCTGGCCACTGAGAGCAGGTATCTGTTGCTTTTGAGTTGCACGAGTCAGTATTCAGATCCTTACCCTCGTGCCTTTCACTGTAAATAACACATAGGAAGTTGTTTCTTCAAAACTGTGGCTCAGTGTCTAGCATTTTGGTGGTGGTGCATGCCTGTCATCCCAGCACTCTGGGAGGCTGAGACAGGAGGAGCTCAAGTGTGAGCCCAGATGGAGCAGCTTAGCCAGACTCTGTCTCAAATAAAAGCAGGCTGGGGATTTTTATTTATTGCAGTGTGAAGGACCTGGGTTCAATTCCCAGTAGTGGAGAAAAGGGATTGAAACTATATGTGCCTTCAGGTAGAGCTGAAAGAGAACTGGGGTGAGAATCAACTGTTTATTTTGATGTTGAAGACAGGGTTTGTTTATCTTCTGAGTAAAGCTTGCTGTGTTTGAAACCTTTTGGTAGGAACACAAATAATTTCCCCAGAAATAGTGTGTTGAAGGCTGACAAAATCGAGTTCCTGATTTTTCACACACACACACACACACACACACACACACACACACACA